>BQNB010066027.1:12686-34720 GCA_026074375.1 Tanacetum coccineum | reverse complement strand
TGTGAACTCAACAAACTTGTGAAATCCAGTAAACAATTTCATGTACTTGACCGTTGGAGCTAGCTTTTGCACGTTTCGAGAGCTTCATCCTAATGTCAACGTCATCTACGCAGACTACTACAATGCTGCCATGAAAATCTACCGTACTCCTGATAAATATAAATCACTGTGGCAAACAACTTTCTAGTTCCGCAGAAAGGTCTGTATTTATTTACCTATAAATGGATCAATATGGGCTATGTTTTTATCTTTAACGGGTTAAATGGGTCAAGCTAATTTAAGCAAAAAGGGAATGGGTCAAATGGGTTAAAGTGGTCAAACGGGTTGGTCTTGAAATGTAAATTCATTAATCGGTTGTTTAAAGGGTGTATGTGTTTGGGATTGCATTATGGTTGAGTTTATATGATTATAGTGTTTGTAAAACACATATAGTCGAGAAAGTGTGTGGGAAAGCATGTTCGGACCTGTTTTGCTTTTTGATACAGCGTTCTGCACGCAGTCCCAAACACTCCCTTAAATAACTATCTGATTAGTTCCATTATACTATAGTCTTAGTACCAAAATTTGAGAAATCCAAAAAGTAGCATATTATGGTCGGCCCATCCTGACCAGTTTCACTCGCAATAGAAGTTACTGTTTTTTATCCGTTACACATTATACCACCGGTGGTATTTAAAGATGTAGTTTGATGCACCCATAATCAGTTCATGTTCGTGTTGGTTTGGAATACAAATTTTGCAGGATTTACAAATGGGGCTCTAAAGGCATGTTGTGGAGGTGGAGGGCCTTATAATATCAACTTATTAGCGATTTGTGGTGATGAATCATCAACCGTATGTGATCAACCAGATACATATGTTGGTTGGGATGGAATACACCTAACGGAAGCGGCTTACAAAATAATTTCCAAGAATTTATATCACGGGCCATATACCACACCTGAGTTTAATTCATTGTGTCCTACATCAACATTTCAATTGGAAGGCGGTTTGTCGAGTTCTATTTAAGCTAACACTACCTTAAATATATACTTTAAGCTATCAGAGCAGGAGGTAAAAATATTTGTTCACATATTTGATCAGTAGTTGATATTCATGTCAACCACAAATTTAACATAATTGTGGTGATGTTGTAATTTTAATGGACGCAATACGCCTGGTGTAGATAATTTGAGATTACACTATAATTGAATACTGGGATCTTACTTGTTAAATATTGTGTTTGATATTCTTGTTTCGGGATACTGATAGTTACGCATCGAGTAGAAAGTACATATGGCAAATCAGGTGGATGTAATAGTTTCATCTGTAACTTCATAGGCTTATCATCGGACCACTATAAATTCGTTACAAGATCTCATTAAATCCAAAACAGTTGTACTCGTTTCCTCGTTTCTAAGTGACGGTATTAGTCTATCTATTATTCGTAAAAGTGTTTCCTCATGGAAGTTCTACGTGATTTGGTTCTAGGAAGACATATTAAACAGGAAAAAGCAGCAGCATAACCATCCTCTTTCTGTTATTATACAAAAACAGGTTGAAATCCTTTGACTTTTGAGGTCAAAGATATAACTTTTCATGTCTAAGGTTTAGGGTCAACTCAAACCACCATTTTTGAGCTCAACAAATAACTATCTTCCAATGAAGTGTTGTTCAAGTTACTTGGTGATATTGATGTTATCATGTATAAGTTTACATATTCTAGAATTGAAGACAAACGAGCATTATAAGCTTAAATTTCCTACTGAACCCTAAAATTAAAGCTTATTTGTTCAAGTAATGAGTTATTGGAAGCCTCATCCCAAGAACAGGAAAGACACTGTAAGAATATGTAAATAATAAGTTATTATAATAAAATATAACAACCATTAAATGTCTTAAACGAGGTTCGTAACACGCGTGCTGTCACGGATCGCACGAAACTATTTTCGCAACGGATTGATAACGTCAATTACTATTTGTCAGTCGTTGAGACTCACCTTATAACGAACCGATAACCTCAAAGACTATTTCCGTAAATATTTTAAATATATATATTAAAGTTCGAACATTTTTATAAAATCATGCGCATGTAAGAAGAATTGCATTATTGGCTTGTTTTGTTCGCAATTCGACGATATTTTCAGTGATATTTTTTTCCAAATAAATCGATAGATATACGTTTTATATTTGATAAATGAAGTTTGTTATATAAAAAAAGTCATAAATAGGTAAAAGTTGAAGATCGGTTTTAGCAAACTTGAGGGTGCGTTTTGTAAATATTTTTTGTAAATATTTTAAAATATTATATTAAACTTTAACATTTTTAATAAAATCGTGCGCGTGTCAAAATCATTGTAATATTGTGCTCGTTTTGTTCGCAATTCGACACTCTTTTCAGCAACATTTTTTTCCTAATGAATCGATAAATATGCTTTTCATATTTGATAAATAAAATTTGTTATATAAAAAAGTCGTCAATAGGTAAAAGTTGAAGGTTGATTTTGTAATTCTTAGTAAACTTGAGGATGAGTTGTGTAAATTTATAATTTTTTTTTCATTGGGAGTCGTGAGTTTTCATTTTTTAATAGTTTTTTACTGTCAAGGAATAGTTTTATGCTCTTTATATAACTCGCGTGCTGCCGCGGAGCGTGTGAGACTATTTAGCAACGAATCGATAACGCCAATTACTATATTTCGGTCGTCAAAACTCACCTTACAATGAACCGATAACATCAAAGACTATTTCCGTAAATATTTTATAAATATATATACTAAACTTTAGCATTTTATATAAAATCGTTTGCATGTCAAAAACATTGCAATATTGGGCTCGTTTTGTTCGCAATTCGACGATCTTTTCATTGATATTTTTTTTCGAATGAATCGATAGATGTGCGTTCCATATTTGATAAATAAAGTTTGTTATATAAAAAAGTCGTAAATAAGTAAAAATTGAAAGTCAGTTTTGTAGCTTTTAGTAAACTTGATGGTGCGTTTTGTAAGTTTTTTATTTTTTATTGTATCAAAAGTCGTGAACTCTTTGAATTAGTTTCTAATGTTTAATATAAGTTATATATAATTTCCTACTGAACCGTAAAATTAAAGTTGTTCAACTTATCCCCACCATTCATCAACCTCCCTCAGCTGGCGCTTCCCTCTTCACCGCTACCGCCTCGGCCTCAAGAGCCGCAGCCGCAGCCTTCTTCGTAATTGATCTGGTTGATGTCTTGGCTACCTTTTGAACAGACTGCAAGTTGTGAGATCCGAAACAAGAAGTTCCCGCCATGTGTATGTTTGGGGAAGTACCTGAACTGTTACCACTTGTTCCATCTACATATAAAATCAAACAAAATTATATATATGTAGGTGACAGCCGATAATTGCAACTATCATCTTCAATTAAGGCGTGTACTTGGTGAAAAATTAGAAGCTTATGTGTAATAGAAGAAGCTAAATGAGTGGGTCAAGCAGGTTAGATGACGAGTCAAAACATGTTGGGTTGGCCTAAAACAAGAAACTATTTCATCCATCTGAAAACAAATGTCTACCTTTCTATATTAGTCTGTCCTAAGAAATGTTTGCTTTGAAAAAATTAACCTTGTTTTCGATTCTAGCATTAATTACATCCTAATCACAAAACTGCATTACTCGTATACTGTAAAGTATGTTAAACGTTTGTTCGGGTATTAGTGTATCACATGACTACTTGTCAAATCCTATATATTACTCTACTATAAGGCTGGATGCAGTAAGGATGTCTCACTCACCATCCACCTCAGCGTCACGTCAGCTTTCTCTCTCTAACTTTACCACTCACCTTTCAACCGTTTTAACACTCACCTTTCATACCAAAGTCACCATACACATCATTTTATTTATTTAAATTACTTTCATTCATAAATTAAAAACGTAAACGTACGAAATTAATAAAAACGTTAACTAAATAAAAACTTTTATTCGTAGATTAAAAAACTTAAACGATACGTGGTTGTGATGACGAACCACCCATTTGAGTTTGTGACGCGTAGTCTTGGTGGCTAAATGGAAACGATGAAGGTTGGGACGAGTAATCCTGAAAAGCGTTTGGTTGTGACCCGTAACCGTAAAACCCGTGTTGTTGCGGTGCCGGTGCCGGGTTTCGGTATGGTTGGTTTGGGTAAGGTTGATGATAGTATGATTGTGGGCGTAACAAGTTTGTGTTCGGTGATGGGTTTCGGAGCGCAAACGTGCTTTCGGGTGTCGGCGGATTGCTCCGGTTAGGGTTTCTTGGTTGACGTTTGTTGGGTCGGGGAGTGTTTTGTTGAGACATGTTATTTGGAAAAAAATGAGTGTTAATTTTTTTAGAGAGATTGTATATAATTAGGAAGAATTGTGTATAAAAATGGAAGAAGTAGTGGGTATTTATAGATAAGAAAGATGGTGTTTTTAAGAAAAAAAAGTTTTTTTTTGACTTGTGCCTCTTGCTACTTACCTCAGACCCTGTGTTGAAGGTTGGAATTGCTATTTCTTGCCATTTTGGATGATCTTTTAAAATCTCCCAACAATGGCGAAGTTTAAAGGGAATGCGGTATCAATTTGATAGTGAATCAATGCCTTCTGAATGTGATCTTCGTCTCCGGCTCCACTCTCCGGACCCATACGCATGATGTTAAGAAAAAACCCCACCAAAAGATGAATTCCGGCCGATAAGATGATAGATATGATACCGACTTCCAATTTTCTATCCCCATATCAGTACGTTCGCTCCCTTATATATCATCCGGGCGCCCTTCGTGTTTTGCTCCTCGCACTACACGTACCGACAAAACATAAACTAAGAAAACCAACTGGTCTTTCCTTGAGTTACCTCTCTTGATGTTTTGTGTGAAAACAGCAAAGCCAACTATACAAACGCTCATTTCTTTCCTTGCATTGTCCACGGAGTTTGTCGGGGTGCATCCTCGCTTTGAACCATCTTTTTTTGGCGGTTAGTTACGGGTGGCCTTCTTCTTTCAGCGAATTGTTGATCTGATTCAACCTTATTTTTCTCAATCGTTGCTTGCATCCGATCAAAGCGATTTGATGTTTCTTTTTGTCATGCAAGGGTCTCTGATTTGAATTGCTCCAAATTGGCTTCAACATCATTGATCTTCGTCATGGCTGATCAATAATCTTCGTCAGTAATTTATGGATGTGAATAGTGATCCGGATGAAATTTTTTTTGATGAATAGTTTTTTTTTGAAACCCTAGAATCGAAACAGCTCTGATACCAATTGATACGAACTGAATCGATAATGAGGTATAAACGATTAATAAAGAACAAAGATAGAGTAATCAACGTTCGAGAGGTCGAATAAGCTCTCACAATAAAGATAAGAAATAACTAAACTATTAATAATATTCATTCCACATAATTAATATTACAATCCTAATGGTCTATTTATAATAGACTTATCTTGTTGACTAATATTACGAAAGTACTAAATAGTTGACCAAGAAAATATAATTAAGAAAACTAGTAAATATTAATAAGAAACTATTAAATAGGTTCTTATCATGCAGCTTTTACAAAGGTTTCAAAGAATAATCCGGTGGTCACAAATTATTAGTTAATTTACTCAGTGTTATGCATGCGAGTGCAGACAATAATTGGATACATGTCCCAATCAGCCTTCGCCAAGGCCATATGTTACAATCGTGCTTACACTATGAAAATAAGTTAAAAACTTTGATATAATGTATGTGAACTACTTGATGTGGTTCACATCAAAGAAATTAGATACATGCCACTTTCAGTATTATTTCAAATGTATGTCATTTCAATTTCAGACTTTCAGTATTATCTCAAACTAGCATGGTGCTCGCGTAAAGCAGTGGTTTTGGTGACATTAAAAATGAAAAACCTAAAAATTAATAAAAATATATAAAAATAGACGTTAAATTAAAGAGCACAAAATTTTAGAAAATATAGTGAAATTAGATCATAAAAAAAGATATATCAATTCAAAAATAAAGTTACTTTTTTAATTAAGAAATGGCACATGTCACTCCAAGATGTGGTTCTCTAAAATAAAATGAATGGTCAAGATTGTACATCCTTATATTTTTATAATAAGTAAGTTTAAAAGTGAATTTTTAAGTTTTTCTAAAAATAAAATGTTTAACATGCTTTATATAAGAGCACTCGGTGTAGTAACGCCGGCAACGGCGTTGGCCGGCGTTGTCCGGCGTTACTACACCCCACCACCGCGTTTCCCAACGGCCTCGGCGTTGGTCGGCCAACGCGCGTTGGGGTGGTTTTTAAAAAAAAATCATTTTACCCCTCTAACGGCTATAATTTAAATTTTACTATTTCCCCTCAATTTTGAAATGTTTCATTTTAGCCCCTAACGGCTAGTATTTATAAATAAAAAATAAATAAAAAATAAAAAATTTTCATTTTACCCCTAAAACGGCCGATTTTTAAAAAAAAAATTCATTTTACCCCCTCACTCAACTCACTATATATACAACACATTACCAAATACAAAATCACATACAAATTCACCACTCTTCAAATACAAACATACATCTTTTTAGCAATAAAAAAATGTCTGAATTTCCCAACAACAGTTTCATGAATCTCCTCACCGGGTCGATGACGCCGGAACAGTTTCAACAATACCAACAAGAACAACAACAAGCTTTTTTCCGATGACAACAATCACGAATCATAAACCGTGATTTAGATAATCTACAACAAAACCCACCATCATTCCACTCAGAATCTTCCCAAACACACACTCAACCTCAACAAGTCGATTCGCCAAAAAAAGGCGGTCGCAAGAAAAAAATGGCCCGAAAGGGAAAAAATGTTGAAGACGAGCCCCAAGAGCCGGTAGCAGCGGGCCGTTGGCTACCGGTCGAAGAAGAATTGCTTGCAACATGTTACGTGGCCGTTTCCGAAGATAATAATGTCGGAAGGTCACAAAAGCATGACACGTTTTGGTATCGGGTTTTGAACGAGTTCAATTCGAAAAAATTTCAAAACCGTACGAAGGATATGTTGACTAGTAAATGGCATACGTTGAATGCCAATTGCCAAAAGTTCAACGCCGCGTACAAACGGGCCAAACGTTTGGGGAAAAGTGGCGAAAACGATGTGGATTATTTGAAACGGGCTCAAAGTATTTACCGTGACGAGCATAGAGGGGTCGCGTTTTCTCAAGAAGATGCTTGGGCCGTTTTGAGATTCCACCCGAAATGGGACGCACCGGAACAAGTTGACTTAACCGGAGACGTCCCCGGGGCTAGCCAGGAGGATCTATTCGGTCACGATGCACGACCACGTCCGCCCGGCAAACAACGGCCCGCCAAGAAAAGCAAATCCGACGCAACGGCGAGCACCGGTGGAAGTAGCGCGTCGGCCCAATTCGGGGAGCTAATGGAGCAGGAGCTTCGTCTGAAACGGGAAGCCGCCGAAAGGGCTTTCGAAGCTCAAGCCGAAAAAGACCGCACACTAATGCGGTTGGAGGAGTTGAGGTTTCTAGCTACTAGCACCAAGGATTTGGACGAAGACGACGCCTATTGGATCAAGAAGCAAAAAAAATTGATCAAAAACAAAATGAAAAATGATTTGGGTGACGAGGACGACGAAGACGAGTAGTTTTTTTTTAATTTCGTAATGTATTTTTTTTTATTTCGTAATGTTTTTTTTTAATTTCGTAATGTTTTTTTTTATTTCGTAATGTATTTTTTTTTAATTTCGTAATGTGTTTTTTTTAATGTAATTTGTATGTTTAATTATGAATGAAATAGTTAGTTTGTTAAAATAATGAAATAATTGTTTAGGGGGTTTTATGAAAATAAAGAGGTGAGTGGTGTTATTTGGTGTTATGATTAGAGGAGTGGTGTTGGTGTTGGTGTTATGCTGATGTGGCACCCAAAAAATGGTGTTACCGTGTTACGACACCTGAGGCTCTAATATAGTATATTGATGTATATCATTTCAATTTGAGTATAAACCTTACAAAATAATTGCTAAACAATGAATTGTTACCAATTTTCTTAGTTCGGAATATTGAACTAAATATATAAACAACAATAAAATAGCACAAATTTTTATTGATTATATATGTTATGATTCTCATACATTTAATTAAAACACTACTACATAACATGTCTTTAGCGACAGAATTTTCTCTTGTAAAATCCATCATTAAAAGCTCTTTCCAACAGACTTGCAACGGAAACAGTTTGTCGAAGAATCCTGGTCGCTAGTTAATATCTGTCGGAATTTGGTAACGCCGACAGAGAAACGTTGGATTTTCCCGTCGGAAGTCTGTCGGAATACAGTCGAAAATCATCGGTAAAAAAGTCGCCAGAAGTCTGTCAGTAAATAGTAGCTGGATCATGGTCACAATTCCGTCAGAAAAATATTAATAATTTCATACATGAAAACTCGCATTTGATTCATGTATCTAAAATAAGTAGAAAGCTATTAAATATGTGAAAACCGTAGAGGGGGGTGAATACGTTTACATTTAAAAACTTTAAATCTTTTGTATCAATTACCCGATCAAGTTTGACGCAATATGAGAAGTGTCGATAATAGATTTACAATAGCTAACACATATTCTAACAATATAACCACACTCACAATATTTAACACAAAGAGCTACACAACTTTAACTAACAAGATATACACAACCATTCACACAATCATGAGCACGATGCAAGTATAAAAGTAAAGCAGTAAATGTAAAGAAATAAGTAAAGTGAAAGGTAAAAGAAAATGCAAACCGACACGGTGATTTATAGTGGTTCGGTCACGAAGCTCCTCTTCGCCCTACTCCACTCCTCGAGTATCCAACTCGAAAGTTACTTCACTAATCAACAAGCTCCCTTTCGGCGGAGAAAACCTTATACCAATGCTTACATTATTTTTCGACACTAAGCTAGATGTCGAGTTCTTTTTCGGATGCAACAAAACTAGTTATGTTTTATGGCCCAACATAACAAACCTTGTGTTTTATGGCCTAAACACATAAACCGCGTCGCTTACATTATCTTTCGACACTAAGCTAAATGTCGAGTCCTAATCTTAGCTAGAACCAATCTACCACTTCACCAATATATTTTGAGGCCTAAAATACTTACCAACACACCATCAACCCTTTCGAATTTACACACCATTCGGATCTACACAATACTAAAGATTGGAAGACATGGACTCGATTTATATGTAACAAATATTACAAATGGACTATCTAGACTACATAACTTCGTATCTTGACGATAACGAAAGTTCTTCTCTTGCACTTGAAGAAAGGAGGAAAGGATATAAGATTGAATCACATTTAAACAAGATTAACCAAGTTGAATGACAAAAGATTTAGAGAGATTTAATAAGATCTAGAGAGAGAAAGAACTGAAATAAATTTGTGCAAAAAGGTTATAAAAATAGTTGGAAGTGACCCACTATTTATCGGAGTTGAAAATTGCTTGTCTGAAAGTGGCGGACTCCAGATATTTAGGGGGCCGCCGGGACCACCATGTATTTATGGGGGTCGTCCCGACAGACGCTCTCGTTTTTGTCTTGTTGTGGTGAAATAATTATCTAGTGAAGATCTAACCCGTTTTTTGGTGAAAAAGGACCAGATTTGAATTTTGAAATAATTACCACATAAAATATTTCTTTATAATTCAAAAATAATTTGTCTAATTGATTTTTGAAAAATTGTTTTGTCACATTTATACAAATGTAAAGTTTTAAGACAAAAACTAATTTTTTGATCATCCTACAAGTTTAATGTTTGTTTGTACATACCTTATGTGATTTACGTCGGGTGCAAACGAACATCGGTGTTGATGCAGACTTGAGACGTCAAGAGATGTTGATGTATGTATGCATTGATGATTTGTGTCACAACCCGTAATTTTTCCGTTCAGTAATTTAAATTTACTATGTCTCGTATAATTTTTACGTTTTACCGGGAAGTTACCTCGTATTTATTTGAGAAACATTATCGGGAGTGAACCGGGTTGCCAATTATCGTAGTATTTCGACAGTTGTCGCGTTTTTATGTTTTGAGCCCATATTTGTAATTTCAGAATTTATTTTCGTAAGTAATGTCATTTTTGAACTTTACGTGTAATGTAAACGTAAACCTTAAAACATCTACTCTTGTAAAATATCTAACCTAGGATTCTAAATTCAAATATCAACTAATCAAATTTTGGTCCCCAAACCCCCCCCCCCCCCTCTTCCCTCTCTACGTCCGCCAATCACCAAACCACAAGGACAAGCACAATCAAGGTCTTTCCTTTATTCTTGCTATGTGTCTCATATGTCCTTTTATGCTTACAAGTTAAGCTAACCAACCTATTTCATTCCTTCATTCCTCATTTCATTTCAAAATTTCACACACACACTTTAAAATTTCACACACACTCTTTTTTGTATCTCTCTTGTTCGACGCATACCAACACACACACACAAGTCCATTTCATTTTCATCATTTGATCAAAAACCTTTGAAGACTTAGAAGTTGTATTGATCGTAGTTGATATCCGGGTAGTTTTTATACAACGTTTGGGTTGTTTTGGTCTCTAATCCTTCATATTCTTGTAAGTTATCAAATCCTCATAAATCTTGTACTTTTATGTTCATCTTTATACATATATACTAGTTGTACAAACAGATTATAAAAGTTTACATTTTTAAACTACGTAAACCTTAAAAGATTATAAGGTAATCATAGTTTTGTGATCGTGGTTATTTTTATGAAATAAAAATGTATACTTATGGCTTATTTATGTTCGGCTTATTAATAAGCTTTTGGGAAAGCTTATTCGGGCTTATTGGGCTTATTATTGGTTCGGCCCAATAAGGAAAAATAAGAAAACAAAGGAATGTTTTGTTCGACTTAGTTGATGCGACTATATTGTATTCGGCTTATGTTCTTGCTTACGTTTGAAGGACAATACGTAAGCCTTATGTGAGGTTACACATAACCATGGTATGCTAGTGAATTATAGCCACTCCCACACTTAAAGCCCCAGAACCACAGCTTAACCCATAAAGAGTACCATTCTTACTATATATTTGATATTTTATTATATTATATGTATTTTAAGGTATAGTCTGAGCGGATCAATTTTTGGCGCCGTTGCCGGGGAGGCTGTGCAACCGTTTATCGTTACGTTCTGATCAATTGTTTTTGAAACTGTGAATATTTTCTTTTATTATAAAAATATAAAAAAAAAAAAAAAGTACAAAAATATTTTTCATTTCTTTTTAGTATAATTATCATTTAAAAATCCAAAAAAGAAATAAAATTCACAACTTGGTAAAATACCAAAATATAATATTCTCAACTGAGGTATTATCATAATAAGTTCCGGTGAACTTGTTGGTTCCCAACTCGAACAAAAGATTTAAAAACTTGCCTTTTGTGTCTCTTACGACGTACGGCTCACCTCGGAAAGTTGAACAAACTATAAAGTGGGTATAAGGAGGGTTGTTCCTAGGAACTACGACCCGAAAGGAGAAATAAGCTTCGCGCTATTCCTACTCCTCCGCTCACCTGTGAGTTTATCTTTTTGAGAGTTACCGTGAAGTAAGTAGATTATTTGGTTGAAGTTGTCCTACCTCTTTGTCCGGTAAAATACATTATGAATAAATCATTGAAAAACCAAAAAAAAATTATTGTAAATTTTCTTTTTATCTTTTGTGCATGCGCACTCGTTCTCAAGCCCGTAAACGTCGACAACAAGAAGTCCGACAAACTGCTTGAACAGCCTCTAATCATTTGACATGCCCAAGAGATAAGTTTGTTGTGTGTGTTTTTTTTTTTTTAAAAAATAAAATTTTTTTAGGTAAAAAACTATTACATAGCCAATAACACCAATAGGAAAGAACCACCTAATGGTGCATAAACAACAATAATTACACATAAATGATTATTTGAAAACCGCTTCAGGAAGATCCCAAAGCCTCGCCAATCTTTCACCATTCTTGGACTTCTTTAGTTTGCAAGAGAGAAGCTTGAGGCGCACGGAGGACTTTATGCACTCAACAATCTGATCCGGGCTACGTTTACCTTTTTTGAATAATCTCCAATTCCGCTCTTGCCATACATAATATGTAGCAGCAGCAACAACAAGCTTCGCCACCACGCTATTTGTAGTACGCCTCTTCATAATAGGCATTAAGGCCTGAATTATGACATAAACATTGGGCGTATAATGCGCAAGACCTGCACAAACTTTGACCCTATCCCAAATCCCATTAGCAAACGGACATTCAAAAAAGAGGTGATCGTGAGAATCTGGGACACTCTCACAAAGCGAACATACCATGCCTAGCGAATCAGAAACATCCCACATAGGCACAAGATCCTGCGTTTTCAACTTCCTTCGAATAATCAACCAAAGATTTATAGCATGTCTAGGAATACACGATGGGAACCAAACCATGCTATACCAGTTAACCTTAGATTCGCGATGACGAATATCATCCCAAACTTGACTAACCGAAAATTTCTTCACATTACCATGAATATTACGCACTCAAAGTATCACAGCAATCATCGTCTAATAAGTATTGTAATTATTAAGAAATGGGTATTTAACAAGGAGTTCTTGAGGCCATACCCATAATCCGTGATGAATAACATCTTGGACCTTCGATTGAAGAGAAAGACCAGATCTTACAATATCACGAGGAGAAATTTGAGCAGCAAGCGGCTCAAAATCCGCCCATGTATCAAACCAAAGGGATGTGTTCCTTCCGTTACCGATTTTACTCCAAATGAATTTCCGAATAATAGGACGCAACTTTAAGATTTTCCTCCAACCCCACGACATGTTACCCCTCATCGGAAAATCCCAAAAGTTACGACCCTTAAGCTTATATTCATGAATCCATTTTACCCAAAGCGACTCTTTCAACGTAAGAAGTTTCCATATGTGCGAAGCCATAAGAGCCGAATTGAAACATTCCAATCTCCGAATTCCTAAGCCACCCTCATGCTTAGGTAAACAAACGATCTCCCAAGCTACCTTCGACTTCCATTACCGACATCATGACACCAAAAGGAATTGTCTCATATGCTGCTCAAATGTTAATAAGTAACACACGATAGGAAGAATGCAATACCGAAGCCCCGTAGGATAGCAATGAAAACCAAGGAGATAAAGAATAATTGCAACCTACCTCGCTATATGAAAGAGATTTTGTTTTTCCAATCTTGATACGAAGTTGAACCTATATCCACAATCTCATTACAATCACGATATCATAAGCCCTCCGAAGAAACAAAATGGGAACCCAAGGTGATATTTGAACTTAAGTTTACCTTCTTCAAACGGAAGAATCTGAAGAATCGACAACTTGACATGATTAAGAACATTGCAAAAATAAGCCGTACTCTTAGGAAGACTAGGAACTAAACCCGACCTTAATAATACTAGCTGATCCAACATCTCCATAAGCAAATAAAAACAAGTCATCGGCGAAACATAGATTAACAAGCTCCATTTTAGAACAATACCTATGATACGTAAACTCATCAGTCTGTTGAACTTTTCTTTGAAGCATTAATGTAAGAACCTCCATCACAAGAGTAAATAAATACGGCGATAACGGATCTCCTTGACGAAGACCCCGTTTACCCTTAAAGTAACCATGAAGAGAACCGTTAACACAAATGGAATACGACGTAGAAGTAACACACTCCATAATCCATGAAACCATCTTTTGGTGAAAACCAAAACCAAGGAGAATAATACGCAAAAAATCCCAATCCACCGTGTCATATGCCTTTTGAATGTCAACTTTAAAAGCACATCTAGGCGTACCTCGCTCCAAGTGGTAATTGTGCATAAGCTCCTGGGTTAATAAGATATTGTCCGTAATACTCCGACCCGGGATAAACGCTGATTGGTTAGGGCTAATAATCGTCTTCAAGCTATGTTTAATACGATTAGCAATAATTTTACTAATGCATTTAAACAGAACATTGCAGCAAGAAATTGGTCTATAATCATTAACACGAGAAGGCGATTTAACCTTAGGAAGAAGAGCAATGATAGTATGGTTGATTTCTTTGAGGAGCGTACCGTTCCTAAAGAATTCACGAACCGCCAGATAAACATCATTAGCAATAATATTCCAAGCTTCCTTGAAAAACGCTGCTGTAAAACCATCAGGACCAGGCGATTTATCATCACCAATAGAGAAAATAGCATCTTTGACTTCTTGGTTAGAAATCTCACGGACCATGTCTTGAGCGTCCTGATCATTAATCCTTACATTGAAAAGGTTGGCATAATTAAAATTGGATGTTTCACCTTCATGACCAAGAAACATTTCATAGTGCATGACAAAAGCATCATGAACTGTATTATTATCGAAAACAACACCCTCTGAGTTGGTAACTGTGTCAATTCTGCTCCTACTCACACGGCTTTTAACCGCTTTATGAAAGTAAGCTGAATTAGCATCACCCTCTTTAAGCCATTGGATTTTGGCTTTTTGTTTTAAGAAACGTTCTTCCGTGAGCACCGCTTCATTAAATTCGATAACACATGTAGCTTCCCTCTCACGCAAAGCAACGTTAAAAGGATCCGCATCAAGTGCGGTTTGAATAGCATCAAGATCAGTACGTAATTTGTTCACATTAGCATGAACATTACCTTTATCATACAAAAGCTTGCGCAACGGCTTTTTCAAATTCTTTAACTTCTTAACCACTCTAAACATAAAAAATCCACTGATGTAATGGTCCCATTCAGTCTTGACAACATCCAAGAACAGCTCATGAGTAGTTAAAACATTGAAGAATTTGAAAGGTTTACGTTTCGCCTTACCAAGCGTAGGAATACAAAGAAGGGATGGCGTATGATCAGAAACACGGTATGGTATTTTCTTTTTGAATTAATCTGTGAAAAACCAAAAAAATTAGTGTAAATTTTCTTTTTGAATTTCTATTTTGTGCACGCGCACTCGTTCTCAAGCCCGTAGACGTCGACAACCACAAGTTCGACAAACTTCTGTTGAATCATCTAATCTGAGAAACTGACAATCCTCCATAGTTTACGATGTCCGATAATCGGGGGGGTCTCTCTCTACATCTCTCTCACTATGGCGCAATTGCACGAAGCAACCACCTAGGGTTACGAGGATCGATAGGTTATCCGGAAAATCACCGCGAATACTTTGAGATCAAGCATGTCTTCCTGATTCTTGTCCCAAAACAAGCAATTTTTTGGCAATGACAAATGAAGACCCACAATGCTCACAACCGTTAATCGAACAAGATCACTCTACAATGAAGAATCCGAACGTACCAAATACGTCGGTCAAACTTATAGCTTTTCCCTTTTTCTCTCGGAAGGGACCCACCCCCCCCTACACACCACCCCACTCCCACCCCAGCCCCGGATTTGGCTAGAAAAAAACCCCCACGGATCGATTGAAACCTGGGATGATCTTGTTTCGAAATTTATTACAAATTCTTCCCGCCACTAAAAAACGACAAATCTCAGAAATGAAATTAACGAGATTTCCAGCAAAAATTTGATGAGACGTTTTATGAGGCTTGGTGAACCATTTCAATGATCTTTTAAGGGGATGCCCTCATCATGGGTTTTTCAGAATTGGCATCAACTCGATACATTTCCTATAATGCCCTTAACTCAAAGGATCAAGATTCATTGAACTCTGCTGCCTGGTGGAACCTTCTTTAGACAAACTGCCTGCGAGAATGGTTTTTAATAATTATCGAGAGCAAGTCTAAGGTACGTCAATCAAGAAACAAAGCTGTTGTAGCTAAAATGAGTACAAGCTCTTCCACCCAAGCAGTCTCATCTGATGTTGCTGAACTCAAAGACATGGTTCGGGCATTAATTCTCGATAGAAAGAACCAAACCCCAGCTTCCGCCCCGTAAAAGCGGTTGAACAAAGTTGTGTAACCTTGTGGGTGAGTCATTCTATCAAAAAGTCCAGCCATTATCTAACAGCAACATGTACCATGACAATATCCAAGAGTATGTGTCCCAGGCCGCTGCGGCCAATTTCAACCAAGCTAATTCTGGTTATCGACCTCCGATGGTCTCAAATCAAATTCGACCTCCTGGTTTTCCTCCAGTTCAGAATCCTCATGCAAATAATCAAAACAATTTCAATCGAGGAAATAACTTCAATCAAAACAGAGGAAACAATTTCAACCAAGGTCAGATTTATCGACCTCCGGTTCATCAACCAGTAGTTAATCAACCAGTAGCTCATCAAGGACCTGCTCCTCAGACACACGGTGTGTCAAAAACAGATTTTGAAAGGTATGTATATGTCCATCAGCCAGATCAGTTTTGAGACAACAAGCAAAACCAAGGGTCAAAACCTGCATCCCAAATGGCAAATTTGACCGATATCCTTCAAAATTTGTTACTAGCTAATACATCATCCAACTTCCGGTTCTGGAACTCTCCTGGTAACACTTGTTACACAAACCCGAAGGAAGATTTAAAAGTAACACTACCCGAAGTTGTGTGTACCATCCAAGACCGAAAGCATTAATCATGATGTCGAGGAGACAAAGGACACGATGCCTCATGCTAATAACGGAAGCACCGAAGGGGAAGGGAGAGACGTCCAACCTCCTGTTGTTCAAATTCAGACTCGTAATCCAAATCCTGAGCCCAATGTTGCTCCTGTTGTGACTCCAGTTCCTAAAGCATCAATTCCATTTCCATCACGAAGAAATGATGAAAGGCGCAAGGAAAAAGCTAACGATCAAATCGAGAAATTTTATGAAATCTTTAGAGATTTAAGTTTCGAGATTAGCTTTACCGATGCCTTGATGCTCATGCCTAAGTTTGCTACGACTTTAAAAACCTTGATTGGAAACAAGGAAAAATTGAGCGAATTGGCAAGGACTCCTTTGAATGAGAACTGTTCAGCGGTCATCCTCAATAAGTTACCAAAGAAACTTGGAGACCCTGGCCGATTTCTGATTCCATGTGAATTTACGGGGATTACTACATGCAACGCATTGGCCGATCTTGGTGCGAGCATTAATCTCATGCCTTATTCTGTATGGAAAAGTCTATCTCTTCCTGAGTTGACCCCAACTTGCATGACGCTAGAGCTTGCAGATCGTTCAATCACTGAACCGATCGGTATTGCTGAAGATGTCTTTGTAAATGTGGGAAAATTCCAGTTTCCAGCTGACTTCGTAGTTGTTGATTTTGAACCAGACCCCCGAGTCCCCTTAATTCTCGGGCGATGTTTCTTAAAAACAAGTCATGCTTTGATAGATGTTTATGAAGGCGAGATTACCCTTCGTGTTGGCAAGGAAGCCATCACATTCAACTTGGACCAAACTTCAAAATACACAGCTGATTACAACCATATGACGGTCAACAAAATCGACGTCATCGATATGGCTTGTGATGAGTATTCTCAAGAGGTCCTAGGATTTTCAAACGTGATCGTGAGTGGCAATCCCACTCCATATTTTGAGCCTATTGTTTCTACTGCTGCTCCAAATCTCACTCCTTTCGGGGACAGTGACTTTCTCTTGTTTGAAGAAGCAGATTCGTTTCTTGCTCTGGAAGATGATCCAACTTCATCTGAAGTTGATCCAACTTATCAGGATCCTGAGGGGGACATCCTGATTCTAGAAGCAATTTTGAACAGTGAACCCACCACCCCCCTCTCCCAAATGCATGAACAAATATATGCCTGAAGTTAGGAAAGAGCTCAAACTCTGTGAAGCTAAAACCGTTGAACCTTCCGTTGATGAACCACCCGAGGTGAACTCAAGACTGCCGTACCCCATCTTAATACCATTTTTAGAAGGTGAAAATAAGTTGGCCTGTCATATTGCTAAAGACTTAAAATATGAGGAAAAGGCAGCTCATCTGTAAGGTTCTCAAGTCCCACAAGCGAGCCATCGCTTGGAAACTCTCCGATATAAAGGGTGTTAGCCCAGAATTTTGTACTCACAAAATTCTAATGGAAGAGGACTATGAACCATCTGTGCAAAGTCAGAGAAGGGTAAACCCAAAAATCCACGATGTTATCAAAAAGGAGGTTGAAAAACTCCTTGACGCTGGATTGATTTACCCCATCTCTGACAGCCCTTGGGTGAGCCCGGTACACTGTGTACCTAAAAAAGGAGGTATGACTGTCATCACAAATGATGAGAATGAACTGATTCCTACTCGATTGGTCACGGGATGGCGAGTATGTATTGATTACAGAAAACTTAATGAAGCCACCCGAAAAGACCACTTCCCATTGCCTTTTATGGACCAAATGCTCGAAAGACTAGCAGGAAACGAATACTACTGTTTCCTCGATGGCTTCTCGGGTTACTTTCAGATCCCAATTGACCCAAAAGATCAAGAAAAGACAACATTCACATGCCCATACGGAACTTTTGCCTATCGTCGCATGCCTTTTGGGCTATGCAATGCTCCTGGTACGTTCCAAAGATGTATGATGGCAATCTTCCACGATTTTATGGATGACTTTTCGGTCTTCGGGGACTCTTTCTCTACGTGCCTATCCCATTTGGAAAAGATGTTGAAGTGGTGTGAAGACACAAGATGTTGAAGCGTGTTAGACACCAATTTGTCTCTAAACTGGGAAAAGAGCCATTTTATGGTAAAGGAAGGCATTGTTCTCGGACATAAAATTTCTAAGTCTGGACTTGAGGTTGATAGAGCTAAAGTCGAAGTAATAGCTAAACTCCCTCATCCGACTTCCGTCAAAGGTGTCCGTAGTTTCCTTGGGCACGCCGGTTTTCGACATTCATTCAGACTTTTCCAAAATTGCCCGCCTATGACTCAATTGCTTGAAAAAGAGACTCCTTTTCTTTTCTGAAGTGTGTATCGATTCTTTAATACACTCAAAAGAAAACTGACTGAGGCTCCAATCTTAATTGCTCCCGACTGGGACTTGCCTTTGAACTAATGTGCGATGCTAGCGACTTCGCAATTGGGGCAGTCCTCGGGCAAAGAAAAAACAAGCACTTCCAACCTATACACTATGCTAGCAAGACTATGAACGAGGCTCAAACTCACTACACTACTACAGAAAAGGAATTACTTGCTGTAGTGTATGCCTTTTGAGAAGTTACGTTCATAATCTGTCATGTCCAAAAGCGTAGTGTATACCGACCACTCTGCATCAATTATCTCTGTTGCCAAGAAGGTATCTAAGAGCAAGAACTCATGCGGTGGATCTTAATGCTCCAAGAATTTTGAAATTGAACATTCGAGACCAAAAAGGAGCTGAAATCTCGCCGCCGATCATAAGTCCCAAACTTGAAAAGCCGCATCAAGACAAACACGAGAACAAAGAAATCAATTGAGAGCATATATCTTCTCGAAACCCTTGGTTCTATTGCTCTTCAAGATCAAAGTACCCCATGGTTTGCAGATTTTGCAAATTACCATGCGGGGAAATTTGTTATCAAGGGAATGACATCCCAACAAAAAAATAAATTCTTCAAGGATGTCAAGCATTATTTCTGGGATGATCCTTTCCTGTTTAAGATCTGTGCTGATCAGGTGATAAGACGTTGTGTTTCTGGACAAGAAGCTTTAGACATTCTCAAAGCTTGCCACAGTGGACCTCTTGGGGGACACTATGGTGCCAATTACACAGCCAGAAAAATCTTCGATTCAGGATTCTATTGGCCCACCATCTACAAGGATGCCCATGACTTTGTCACCCGTTGTGACATTTGTCAACGTCAAGGAAAAATTACGCAACGTGATGAGATGCCACAAAACTCCATCCAAGTTTGCGAAATCTTTGACATCTGGGGCATTGATTTTATGGGGCCGTTCCCGTCTTCAAGAGGGAACAAATACATACTCGTGGCTGTTGACTATTTGTCAAAATGGGTTGAAGCAAAAGCGCTCCCCACCAATGATGCCCGAGTTGTTTGCAAATTTTTGAAAACTCTCTTCTCTCGATTTGGTGCACCCCGAGCTATCATAAGTGATCGCGGAACTCACTTTTGCAATGACCAATTTACAAAGGTCATGCTTAAGTATGGAGTCACTCATCGTCTCTCCTGCCCCGGGCATATCACCCACAAAACAAGTTGGGCAAGTAGAGGTGTCTAAATCGTGGTTTAAAGCTATTCCTTGAGAGAACCGGGGAGAAAATCGTGCCTCCTGGTCCGGATAAATTAGATGTGCTTTTTTAGGCCTTCCGCACAGCTTACAAAACACCCATCGGTGCACTCCAAATAACTTGTGCACGGAAGGCATGTCATCTACCGAAAAAAAATTTCGAGTTTTTTTTTAAAAAAGAGGCCATAAAAGCCTAACTGGGCTCTCAGCATACATATTTTGATGTTCAAACTGCGGTGATCATAAAAAGGAAAGTTCAACTGAATGAACTAAATGAACTTCGTGATCAGGCCTACGAGAACTCTCTGATCTATAAAGAGAAAACCAAGAGGATACACGATGCTAAGATCAAAAACCGCGTTTTCAACGTTGGTGATCGTGTCCTCCTCTTCAATTCTAGACTGAAGATTTTCTCGGGCAAATTGAAATCCCGTTGGTCTGGACCATTCACCGTTGTCCAAGTTTTTCCTTATGCTCGCGTCGAGCATCTCAAAAATGCCCAACTTTAAAGTGAATGGTCATCGTATCAAACATTACTTTGGAGGGGACGTACCAACCGAGGTTGTCCCGGATCTCCAAACGTTCCCCATGGACCAATAAATTCGGGGGACGGGTCAAGCGTCGGGACCCTAAACAAGCGCTTCGTGGGAGGCACCCCATGCTTATCCGTAGTATGTAATGAATAAGTGTTTTTGTGTGAGAAGGTTTATATTTTCCATTACCCGTGTTTTGTGTGCTTTGTATTGTATGTCCAGGTATTCCCGGATTGTGAAGGCTCTCGATTCTGTCATTTTTAACTCGAGCTTCACATCCTCAGCTTCAATTTGGGAATTCAGTATCCAAATCTTATCGACTAACGTTTATCTTTTGGCACACTTCATAAACGGCCTTAGATTTACGTAGGTGCCCCTTTCAAAACATCGAGGACGATGTATAGTTCTAGTATGGGGGGGATCTTCGATTTGATTTCTGCCTGCAGATTTGATTTTTGCCTGCAACCGTTCCGTTTTACACCAAATTTTTGCAATTATACCAAGAAAATGAAAAAATTTTAAAATTTAAAAAATAGAATAAGTGTTTTTTTGGGTAGTGTAAGATAAATTTTTGACTCGATCGGGCGCTGTTGACCCTAGCTTGTTCTTTTTGGCCAAAGCTTTACGAATTTCTATTGCTTTGAATAAGAGGTGAAGAACAAGAAATGATAGAGTTAAATATAAGTTTATGTGCTGAGCAAGATTCTTCTAAAGCTTAATATGAATAACTTGTGTTCTTTTTCTCCCATAAGCTTCTAATCCGCCTAATCATACGTGTTCGATTCAATTCGGCTAAGTCAATCGATGTTTTCAGAAAAAGCTTCAAATTTGTGACTTGATTCTTTAAAAGCAAAAGTTTTGAAAAGATTTAATGCCAATAAAGCATACATTTGATTATATGGAGCAAGTAATAGATGTGTCGGAGCAAGTAATAGATGATGTCTGTATCACCACTCGCTACCACGAGGTGGGGTTCAAAACTAAGACATCTTGCTTCTAGGGGGACTTGGTGGGTCGTGATATCTCACTTGGAAGAAAGGTTAGGTGAGGGTTCAAACTAAGAAACCTATCCTTATCCATATTAAGAAGAAGGTGTTGATGTGATTTCCCACTACGCTAGCAACGGGGTGGGTTTTCAAACTAAGAACACCGGACGTTGGTTGTGATATCCTACTAGGGAGCGAGGCCTAGGTAGGTGTTCAAACTAAGCAACGCATTCCTAGCTAAAAAAAAAAAAAAATAAATAAATAAATAAATAAATAAATAAATAAATAAATAAATAAATAAATAAATAAATTTTGAAGTTCTATAAAATCAAGTTGCAAAGTCTTAATAAATTGTTGCTTTGAGTCACGATTCATTTTGTGACTATGAGAATAAGTTGATCTATGGTTGAGTTAAATC
>BQNB010066027.1:0-11798 GCA_026074375.1 Tanacetum coccineum | reverse complement strand
CCTGAGCAAGTTAACCAACCTTGGAAAGTTAGTCAAACTCCTAGGAATAACAAAACAAACTGGAATAATATGAAAACTCGAAAATTAAGAATTGGACTTCAGTTTACAAAGAAAGCTTATTTTGTGTGTGGGAGTTTTAACCACCTAATTAAAGACTGTGATTTTCATGATAAAAAGATGGTACAAAAACCAGTGGTGAATAATGTGAAAAAGGGAACTGATCAAAGGGAAGTTAAACCAGTTTAGAATAATGCTATGAGGATTAATCATTCAAATTTCTCTAATTTTAGAAGGAATTTTGCTCCAACAGCTGTTTTAACCAAGTCTGGCATAGTACCAATTAGTGCTGCTAGGCAAAGCTCTTCAAGAGCAGCAGCACCAGCTAGTGCTACCAGGCCTCTTAATACTGTTGCACCTAAACCATCAGTGAATGTTTCAAAACCTAGACCAAATGCTTTACAGAAGTCATATTCACAATCTAGGAGACCATTTTACCAACAGACATCACTTAAAAACAGAAATTTGAATGACAAAGTTAATACTCCTAAGGTAAATTCTGTTAATACTGCTAAAGGAAATAAAGTGACAAGTGCTGTTGGGAAACAAGAGATTAATGTGGTTAAGTCCTCAGCATACTAGGTTTGGAGACCTAAAATTAAGGTACTAGATCATGTCTCCAAAAACAATGGATCATACATTTGTAAGCAATTTAACTATGTTGATCTAACAGGCAGACTCAAGTCAGTAATGGCTTGGGTCCCAAAGAGAAACTAATTCTCTTGTGTTTGATTTGCAGGGTGATCTACAAGATGCTTTAAAGATACAGGGATACTTGATAGTGGATGCTCCAAGCATATGACAGGAAACAAGTCATATCTCAAAGATTATCAAGATTATGATGGAGGATTTGTTGCATTTGCAGGAACTTTTAAAGGAGGTAAAATAACTAGAAAAGGTAAAATAAGAACTGGAAAATTAGACTTTGAAGATATGTACTTTGTGAAAGAACTTAAGTTTAACCTTTTTAGTGTCTCACAGATGTGTGACAAGAAAAACAGTGTTCTTTTCACTGAAACTGAATGTCTTATTCTTTCTCTTGATTTTAAGCTACCTGATGAAAGATAATATGTACAGTTTTGACCTAAAGAATGTTGTTCCTTCAAAAGGTTTGACTTGTTTAATTGCAAAGACCACAAATGATGAGTCTACTATGTGGCATATGAGGCTTGGTCATATAAACTTTGAAATTATGAATAAACTTATGAAAGGAAATATTGTTAGAGGTTTGCCTTCAATTTTTTTTGATAATGACCACTCATGTGTTGCTTGTCAGAAAGGAAAGCAACATAAATCCACTTGTAAGTCCAAGCTTGTGACTTCAGTCAGCCAACCTTTACAAATTTTGCATATGGACTTATTTGGCCAACCTTTGTAAAGAGTATCATGGGTAAAATGTATTGCCTAGTGGTCACTGATGACTATAGCAGATTTAGTTGGGTTTTCTTCTTAGCTAAAAAGGATGAGACTAGTACAATCCTTAAAGACTTTATAACAGGAATAGAAAACTAGTTAAATCACAAAGTTAAAATCACCAGATGTAACATTGGGACTGAATTTAATTAAAATTATGAAACTGAATCAGATTCTGTGAAAATAAAAGGTATTAAGAGGGAATTCATAATGCTAGGAATCATCTCAACAAATGGAGTTACTAAAAGAAATAAAAAGGTACACTTAAAAGGCACTAGAGACTATGTTGCAGATTCACAATTACCTAACCATTTTGTGGCTGAAGCAATTAATACTGCTTGTTATGTACAAAACATGGTATTAGTGACTAAACCTCATAATAAGACACCTTATGAACTCTTAATTAGTAGAACATATATTATAAGTTTTATGAGACCTTTTGGCTCTCCAATTACTATTCTTAACACCCTTGATCACCTAGGTAAATTCGATAGAAAAGCTGATGAGGGATTCTTAGTTGGATACTCTATAAATAGCAAGGCTTTAGATATTTAAATAGTATAGACCAGGAAGGGTAAAGGAAAAACTTTGCATTAAACTTTCTTAGAAACAAACCAAAATGTTTTCAGATTAGACTATAATGGCTGTTTGATATTGACTCTCTAACAAATTCCTAATGAATATCACCAATCAGTGCAGGAATTAGGAACTAATAGTTATGCAGGTTTAAGACAAATTCTGATGCAGACAAGATGAACAAGAAAAGTGCCTGATCAAGAATACATTTTATTACCATTGCTACAAACAAGTTCATATGTTCCTTCAAGTTTTGAGGAAGCTGAGTCCTCACCTAAAGATGATGCTGGCAAGAAGGCAACTGAACAACCATCATGTAATAAAGGAGGTAAAGCTGATGATCTAAGAAGTTTGAATCAAAAAGTGAAGAGTGAAGATGCTGCTGAAAACATTAACAATACTAACAGTATTAATACTGCTAGTCCAACTGTTAATGTTGCTGGTGTTGAAGATGGAAATTTCCACAGCACTAATGATGAATTGGTCTTTTCAACACCAATTACAGTTAATGCTGCTAGTTTATCTTTTGGTCATCCAGATGCTCTTGAAGATCATTCAAAGATGACAAACTTAGAAGACACAGTCATCTTTGATGATGCTTACGATGATAGAGATGGGGGTGCAGAGGCTGACTATAATAATTTGGAGACAATAATATTAGTCAATCCTATTCCCTCAACAAGAGCAAACAAGGATCATCCTAAAGATCAAATCATTGGAGAGGTGCACTCTGCTATACAGACAAGAAGAATGATCAAGCAGAGTGAAGCAGGGTTGATCATCTTCATAAACAAGCAAAGAAGAACAAATCACAAAGATTTCCAAAATTGCTTATTTGCTTGTTTTCTCTCTTAGATGGAACCAAAGAATGTAACCCAGGCTTTGGATTTATGAAAGTTGGAGTAGGAAAGCAATTCAAAAGAGCTTCTCCCAGTTACAAGTCTACTAAATGTATGGACACTATGGATTTTACCTTAATGGTGTAAGAAGGCCATTGGTACTAAGTGGTTGTATAGAAACAAGAAAGAATCAGGAGAGGATTGTGGTTAGGAAATCAAGCTAGGCTGGTAAGCACAAATCATAGACAAGAAACGGCATAAGATTATGATGAGGTTTTGCTTCTGTTCTAGAATTAAAGCAGTCAGGTTATTTTTGGCCTATGCATCATTTATGGATTTCACCATGTTCCAGATGGATGTGAAGAGTGCCTTTTTATATGGTACTATAGAAGAGGAGGTTTATGTTAGCCAACCTTTAGGTTTTGTGGATCCAGAATTCCCAGATAAAGTATACAAGGTGGAGAAAACACTATATGGTCTTCATCAAGCTCCTAGAGCCTAGTATGAGACTTTATCTACCTACTTATAGAAAATGGGATTCAAAGAGGGATCAATTTAAAAAGTACTTAGTTCAACAAGAAAGATCAAAGAAATGACATTCTACTTGTACAGTTTATATAGAATGACATCATTTTTAGGACTACAAAGAAGTTCTTTGAAGTATTGAGTTTGATCAGCTATATGCATAAAAATTTTTAGATGAGCTCCAAGGGGAACTCACTTATCTTTTAGGATTGCAAGGTTAAACAAAGAAAGATGGTTATATCTCATCAGACTAAAATATGTTTGTGATATCTTGAATAAATTTAGCTTTTCTAGTGTGAAGACAGCAAGTACTCCAATGGAAACACACAAGCCTTTATCAAAGGATGCAGATGGAACAAATGTTGATGTTCACTTATATAGATCCATGATTGGATCATTAATGTACTTAACATCTTCCAGGCCAAACATTATGTTTGTTGTGTGTGCATGCACAAGATTTCAAGTTTAACCAAAAGCTTCTCATATACATGCAGTGAAGAGAATCTTTAGATATCTTAAGGGTCAACCCACTTTGGGCATTTGGTATCCAAAGGATTCACCTATGGATTTGATAGCTTATTCTGATAGTGACTATGTTGGTGCTAGTCTTGATAGGAAATCTACAACAGGAGGCAGTTCTTAGGTTGCAGGCTAATCTCTTAGCAGTGCAAGAAACAAACAATTGTGGCTAATTCCACAACTGAAGCAAAATACATTGCTGCTTCCAACTGCTATGGACAGGTTCTTTGGCTCCAAAATTAGTTGCTTGATTATGGATACAACTTTATGCAGACAAAGATTCATGTGGACAATGAAAAGTGCAATCTATGTGGTGAAAAATCATGTCTATCATTCAAAGACTAAGCATATAGAGATTAGGCATAATTTCATTAGAGACACATATGAGAAAAGGTTGATTGAAATGGTCAAGATTCATACAGACTACAATGTTGCAGATATTCTTACTAAAGCCTTTGATATGACTAGGTTTCAGTTTTTGATTGCAAGCATTGGTATGCTTAATCCCTAGAGCATGGATTAAAGGGAGGTTATTTGTGTATAGATACAGAGGATTATACACAAATGATGTTTGAGTTAGTATTGAAGGGTAAATATGATGTCTAGTTTCTTAATACTATTGGGCTTAGTTGATACTGCTGGGTAAAACTTTGTACTGCTAATACAAAAGTTAGTGCTGCTGTGTACATGTGTATTGGTGTAGCTGATAGAAGCTTTGTTTGAGGAAAAGGCTATATGGAACTATGTGTATAAGTTCAGCGGATTATACATCATGGATGCTTAGAATGAAGTACAAGAGTTGCCAAGTAATAAAAATGGGTTAATTCTAGTAACTGATACTTAGTACTGCTAAGCTAAAAGGTTAATACTGTCAGTTATTATGAGCAATATGCAAGATTTTTTGGATTATGTTTCTCTGGTTTTGGAACGTCACATTGTTGCATGTTAGAGCTCAAGGTTTATTTGAATTTAAATAATGGTATAGGATGTTTTGGTAATAAAAACAAAAAAAAAGAAAAAAAAAAAAAAGAATGCGGTGACTTTGAAATACTGCTGATGATTTCACATGCTGGAAGATATCAAAAACTATAAGTGCAAAAGTTAGTACTGCTAGTACAAACTTAGTACTGCTAGCCTAACTTAGTGTTGCTTGTTACCGTTAATACTGTTTGAGGCATAACATATTTTCATTAATAAATTATAACCGTTGAGATATTTCGCCAAGAAAATGGGGGGGGGGGGGGGGGGGGGGGGGGGGGGGGGATAATTGGGGGGGGGGGGGGGGGGGGGGGGGGGGGGGGGGGGGGGGATGATTTATTTGGGGGGGGAAAGATAATATATATATAAAAAAAAATAGAAATCAAAAACAACTTAGCTTATAGGGGTCTATATTTGGATAATTCTTGATCTTTCTTTTGCTTATAAGGTTTCTTAAAGATAAAGATTCAACTTTATTCAGTCGGTCCAATCACACCCTTAAGCTCTCTTTATAATATCTCAATTAACTTTGTCAAACCCTAATACTCTCATTTACGAACTTAAACCCAGAACCTTTATCTTCAATCAATCACTATATGGCGGATTTAAAATTTGTTGATCAATACAACATGGTCGCGTATTTGGAAAAGAGTTATGAGAATGCAGAATTTCATCTGATAGTGGACTTCCTCTTTACATGTACAATCAACTATGCTCTCAATGTAGGTCCCACTATCTATGCTTCTTACATTAAAGAGTTTTGGAATACTGCCACTTCCAAAACAGTCAATTCTGTAAAGCAAATACATGCTATTGTTGATGTAAAGGCTATGGTTATATCATAATCATCAATGAGAAGTGATCTTCTCTTTGATGATGAAGATGGTATAACTTGCCTCACAAATGATGAAATTTTTAAAAATCTTGCATTGATGGGATATGAACAACTTTCTACTAAACTCACTTTTTAAAAAGGTTCATTCTTACCTCAATGGAAATTCTATAAATACCATCCATCAATGGATAAGTTCCAAATCAACTTGCCCTGGAATGAGTTTTCACTATTGGCTCAGCAGTTTATATTTTTAGCAAAGGGTTCAAAAATTTTTTTTCAAATTAATTTTTGATGGTATGTTAAGGAACTTGGATTCAAAGAAGTTTTTAATGTATCCAAGATTTTTACAACTCTTTTTGAATAACCAACTTAAAGACCTACCAGAACCTTTGAATGATACTTATGAAACACCATGCCATACTAAAAAGTTTTCTCAATATGGCAAGGCAAAGTAAAAGTTTTTCAGGAAAAATTACTCCTCTTTTTTCCTCAATGTTGATGCAAAACCAAGCACCTAAGGGTGAAGGTTCAATAATACCCACTGAACCCCAACCCACACCCTCTACCTCACAACCAAATGTTTTAGAACCTCAAATTAAATCAATTCAAATTGAAACACCTCAAATTGCAGCACCCCAAACTGAAGCACCTCAAACTGTAAGATCTAACATAGTCTTTCATGAAGCTCACATTGAGCAAATACACCCATCTCTAACTACCATCAAAGAAAAAGAAAGACTCACAAACATAGGAGAACCAAAAAGGACACTGAGTTACCTTAGACTAGTGTACCTCAAGACATTGAGTAGATTGAGGTTGTCCATAAGAGGGGTGTGACAAGTAGAAAGGGCTATCACTACAGATGCTAGCTTAATGCAGCACATGACAGTGATAACCTAAATACTTAAGACCCATACAACGGGAATTGCTAATGTTGATATTCCTAGGGAAATAGATATAAGTGCATTCCCAGGCGCCAAAAAACCATGTGGGTACTCCTGCTCAGAAGTACGTCTAAGAGAGTGCTTTGAACATACCCAAATGAACCACCAACTCCAGAAGGTCACACCATTTAGAATTGGGGAGGTCCGCATGTAGGAACATACTTTTTGATTGACAGATAATTACCATCCACACCTATGATTCACCTCTCACATGAGGTTACACACTAGAAGTGATGAGGGTAGGCTGAAACTAGATAAATTGATTACTCTGTGTATAAAACTATCAAAACAGGTGCTTGACTTGGAGAAAGAAAAGGATGCTCAAGCTGTGGAGATCCTCAAACTAAAGAAAAGAGTTAAGAAATTAGAAAGACATAGGAAATCAAGCATCTCACACTCAAGGATCAGGACATACAAGCAGGTTGAATCTTCTGATGCTGATTTGGATGAGGAGGATGCATCCAAACAAAGGAGGAAAAGTGACAAGACCAAGCCAATGTTTAAGGAAAGTGACTTTGATGAAATTGATGATCATATGGAAAATGTTGAAGGAGAGACAGTTGATGCTGCTACAACTGGAGTTAGTACTAGTAGTGCACCAGGTACTACTGCTGGTGTAACTATTAGTACTAGGGGTGTGACTCGGGTCAGGTCGGTCGAGTTTGGGTCAATCGGGTTGGGTCAATTCGGGTCAAAGCTAAAAAAACCATACTCAAACCCGACCTTGTTTAAAACTCGGGTTACTCGAGTTCGAGTCAATCGGGTCGGGTCAATTCGGGTCAGTCAATTCGGGTTTCGGTCAACTCGAATTTGAGTAAAATGACAAAAAAATTTCTTTTTTTTTAGTTTTTAAAATAGAAAAACTATTAATTTATATTGAAAAAAATTAAAAAAAATATATGGGTCAATCGGGTTGACCCGAACCCGAGTTAGCCAAAACATTTCAACCCGAGACCCGACCCTATTTAGAACTCGGGTCATTCGAGTTAACCCAAATAAGATTTTTAACCTGAGTGACCTGACCCGAATAGGCTCGGGTCGGGTTCGGGTCAGGTTGGCTTTTTTGACACCCCTAATTAGTACTGCTGAACCAAGGACTCCTCCTACAACAACAACTGTAATTGATGATGATGAAGATCTCACTATTGCTCAGACACTTGTGAAGATGAGGAGTGAGAAAGTAAAGGAAAAGGAAAAAGGAGTTGCTTTTAGAGATAAAGAAGAACCTCCTAGACTAAACAGATCAATTACAACACTTCAACCTCTTCCGTCTATTGATCTTAAAGATAAAGGAAAAGGCATCATGCAAGAGTCTGAACCTACTCCAAAGAATCCAAGAGAAGCTCAGATTCAGATGGATGCAGAAATTGCTCAAAGGATGTTTGAAGAAGAACAAGCACAAAAGGCCCCTGAAGAGAGAGCAAAGGATTGCGAGGGAAAGAGCTGCAGAGCAAGAGGCAAAGGATGTTGCATTAATTGATTAAATGGAAGATATACAAGCAAGAATGGATGCAGATGCTATGTTAGCTGCAGGACTTCAGGAAGAAGAAAGAGAGCAATTTTCTATTGATAAGCAAGCAAGATTTTTGGTGGAAACTATTGCAGCAGGGAAGAAATTCTTTGTAGCCCAGAGAGCAGCAGAGATTAGAAACAAACCACCAACCAAATCTCAACTCAAAAATAAGATGGTTAACTAAGTCATTAGTGCTGTTAGTTATATTAGTTAGTACTGCCAGTACAGTGTTAGTAATGCCCGTATAGTTAGTATTGTTAGTTAATAGTTTGTACTGTTAGTCTTATATAGTTAGTATTGCTATTATGATATGCATGAGATAAATTAGGAATAGATATGCATTATCATTATACGCGTTTTGTAAGCCCATTAGGGTTTCCTTAGTGTATAAAAGGAACCTTACGGCATAGTTAGAGATATTAGAAAAGTTATAGCTATTAAGTAAAACATATAGTTGTGTTTTGAATCATACAATATATTGTGAGTTGAGAGAAATATCTTGTGTTACTATTACATTGCTTTATTGTTCTTCTGGTGTATAAAGATTAGATTTCGCATAATCTTTATATATTCTTTAAGGTTTCTATCATAGTTGTTTTAGATCTATCTAAGATAACTAAAGCATTAACAAGCTAATCAAAGATCTGTTAACAAGGGATCAACATTAGTTAATAGTTAGTACTGTTAGTCTTATATAGTTAGTACTGCTATTATGATATGCATGAGATAAATTAGGAATAGATATGCATTATCATTGTACGCATTTTGTATAACAACCTAAAATTTTCATCAATGTAAATATCCATCTATTAAATTAGATGCAATGTAATATCCATCTATTATAAATATATCACCTTCTTATAGGGAAATTTTTTGCTTTATCTCAACATGCAACGTAACTTGCATCTCTAAAGTAAACCACGCAACATCTATCAATGTCATCTATATCTATGTTTATATCATATAAACATCCCAATATGTCAAGTCTATATCCTAATATCATTTTTACTGAGTACAATATCCATTTAACATACTTTTCAAAACGTTATTTCAAAACAAGCATTAAACGTTAATGTTTGCATCAAAACCCTAATTATATGTAATGTATACATATAAAATGAAAGTGCAAGCCTTTAAAGCATGTGTACAAGTATCAATGCACCACATTTGAATATCTTTACCCTCCTGAATCAAGTTATAACTTTCTAAAGCACAATGTACAAATCAATAATGCAAGAAAGTCAAACTAGGTCATTTAAGCTCCTAAACCATGTTTAAACTTTACACCACTTTAACACAAGATACAAGTACTTAATTCATGACTCCTAAACCCTAATCTATCCAAAATCTTAACCTTAATCCATATTTTAAAACCCTAAATCATAAAAACAAAACTCCTAACCACCCCTAAATACAATTTCAACTAAAAACTAAACCCTAAACCTAAAACTAAGCCCTAAACCTTAATCCTAAGCCCTAATCTCAGTCCTAACACTAATCCTAAACCTTAATCTACCCTTAATCCTAACCCTAATCCACATTTTAAAACCCTAAACCCTAACCCGAAAGAAAAACCAACCCGACACCATTTTCTTTCCATTTTGACCCATTTTACACCCAAGCTAGCAACCAAGCACCTCAATCAAGCACCCTAGCACCTCTATGACATCACCAAGCAAGCAACCAAGTAGCTTACAAGTAGCTTGATCACCTCTTTGTCTCCCTTTTAGCCGTGGCCTCCAAAACACCTTCCAACACTTCATGGCTAGTTTCTAGCTTATAAGACTCACCATACTAGCCCTCCTTAGTCACCTCAGCTATCTAGGACACTTATCAAACCCTTAAAAGCCAAGAAAAATTAAGCACCAGGTGTTTTGAGCCTATATATAGCTAAATTCTATACACCTTTCATTTAATCCCGCACATCTCATCTCATACCCTCAAATGGAATTTCTTTCCATAGCAGCAATAGAAGATAAGTGAAGTCCCTAAGCTCATAATAGAAGCCAAGAATCAAGAAAAAGGAGCCCTTGAAGTCGTTACTAGGCGTACGAACCCGAAAACCCCATTTCGACCCATTTTAGCTCAAGTAAGCCTAAGATCTTGTTCCATAAACTTATAATCTATATTAGAATGTTCATAATACTCTTAAGATCATATATAAACTCTTGTTTGAAGCTTTGAATCCTCAAACCCATGTGTTTTTGATTAAAACCCTAAAAACGACCCGTTTTGATTTTCTAGCTAACGAATCATTTTTCTAAACTTTTGTTACGTTAGAACATCTTATTTTTGCTTATTCTAATAATCTATAACTTTCAAATATCATTTGGAATCCTAAAATAAGCTTGCATGGCTTTTTGGACTTGTTTTGCAAATATTTCCATGCATAGGGGTATATATCGTAACTTTTTGAAATTTATAACTAAAGGGGCTGAAAATGTCATTTTCTTAAAGTTATAACTATAAGGACCTATTTTGCCAAGTTTCAAAGTTAAAGGTTTAAATTATATATACTTTATATATAAAGGACTAAAGTTGTAAAAGTTTATAAACCAAGGGTATATATTGCCAATTTTGCAAACTTAAAAATATAAAATATAATATTTTTATACAAATTATAAAAATATATATTAATATTATAAAACTCGATTTTATTAAAACCCAACACATTTATCGTTATTAATCATCGATCGACGCATTATAAAACAATTACGTTATATATTTAACGTAATTTATCATCGACTAACTTTTAAAGAAACTTAAAATCTTATCGTATCATGTTACTAGGGAGCTTCATATAAGGGATTTCATTTGGGTATACGTTTTGACGAGTTTGCTGGATTTACGATTTAAAGTGTCCTGGCTCCTCAAACGTTTACTACATGACTTCTGAATTATGATGACCCGAACAGTGATACAATATTTCCATAATTTAATATATCAAAGATATACGTTACACTTTATGAAGTTTTGAAACATAAACCATCACACTAAGACTTGACATATTACCCCACGTTGCGTGACGAAGCTGTTTTCTTTCACTTGATACACTGAACTTCCCCATTCGGGTAGATAACATCGTACTACCATACAGACGCATTTCACTTGATATACTTTTTCCATCAATCGGATTTCTCCTGTTAAGGTGAGTTATAGCCTCGCATTTTAATCTTTTGAATATTTTATAAACCCGCGAGGGGGATACATGCTTAATTGTTTTTAATATACACAAGTACTTAAAACCAATATTGTGAGTTCCTAGCCTCGCATTTCAATCTTTTGAATATTTTATATACCCGTGAGGGGGATACATGCTTAATTGTTTTTAATATACACAAGTACTTTAAACCGATATTGTGTATTCATAGCCTTGCATTTAAATCTTTTGAATGTTTTATAAACCCACGAGGGGGAGACATGCTTAATTGTTTTTAATATACACAAACTGATATTGTGAGTTCATAGCCTCGCTTTTAAATCTTCTATTGTTTCATAAACCTGCGAGGGGGATACATGCTCAATTGTTTTTAATATACACAAGTATTTAAAACCGATATTGTGAAGTTCATAGCCTCGCCTTTACTTATTTACATGTT
>BQNB010066026.1:0-34720 GCA_026074375.1 Tanacetum coccineum | reverse complement strand
CTTGATTCCCATGCTTCGTACCTTAAGTCTGCCCTTGATGATTCCCAGGCTGCTTGTACTGGAGCCAAGTACTTGATGACCACCCTGTTGGAGCTTGCTATGGTTAAATGTTTAAAGTCCCCCGAGTTCCAAAACATTCTAGGTCATGCTTTAGGCCGAGCCATGGATTTTGGTATGCAAGAGGGTTTGGCGGCCGGTCATGAGCATGGCGTCGCCGGAACCCCTCTTTCCACAGTCGTCGGTCACGGCTTACAATCCGGAGACTGTTGAGGCCAATTATCTTGACGCGGTAAGAGCTCTTGAGGAAGCGGACTTCCCATTGGTTCATTTGTTGAAATCCAAGAAAGATTCCGGGATGGGTGAGGTCTTGGATTGTTTTCTATTGGACGGACCTTTTGTGAACCTCCATGAAGCTGCTCATCTTCAACCGTGCCTTGAGCAGCTCTCCGTCCCTATCTATCATGTTGATGTTAAGGCTGTTGTTGGGGAGACCTATTTATCTCTTGCTCTACTTAATGTTCATACCCGCGTCGAAGGCGCGAAGAAGCATGCCGCGGCTCTCTGTCAATTAATGGTGGATATAGTTTCTCATCCCTTATCCTCTCAGAACTTGCTGGGTGAGGCTAGCACTTCTGCGGCTGCCCTCTCCGTTGAGGATTTAGACACAGATGAGGATTTGGGGGGCGTGGTTTGTATGCCCCAATTTGAAGCCGTGACCGCATGTGGTCTGTTACAGCGGCTTGTTTGTACTTTGAATTTATTTTATATGCCGTGGCCGTATGTGGCCGTTGCGGCTTTTATTGTAAATTGATATTAACTTTGTAAGTAACATCTGATTTGGACGGATTCTTGTAGGTCCGTTCCGCAACACATTTTCTAGTGCTATGCTTGCTATCTTTTGTTTATTACTGGTGTACGTTCGTAATAAATAGTTGTGAATATTTGTGGGTTATTCTCCCGGTGCGGGGCTTGCAATACCTCTTACACACCTGAGCTAATTTTGAGGTTGCTCAACCTTTATTATACGGGATAATATTTTTGTGGAGCATGGCTCCTTGCATGCGCGTCTTAACAATTAATATAACTTTGCAAAGTAAAGAAATAATTAAAAATTTAAAACTCGTGAGGGTAGCTAATCCCCACTTTTCATTGAAATTCAAAATATTACAAGATGAGAATAAATGAAAGATATTGCCCTCCGGAGCATCATATGTGCCGGGCGGATTCTTACACTTCATGTATATAACACTTTTTGAGATTACAAATGTTCCATGTCCTCGGTATTTCATTTCCTTTGCAGTCTTTGAGTTTGTATGCTCTTTTTCCAAGCGACTCTTTAACTTTATACGGTCCTTCCTACTTGGGTCCAAGCTTGCCTTCATCCCTGGCATGACTTGCTTCATTGCTGCGGTAGACCATGTCGCCTGGCTTGAAACTTGTGCCGCGGACTCTTGAGTTGTAATATTTTTCCATCTTTTTCTTGCTTTTTGCCTCTTGAATTGCTGCTTGCTCCCTTCTTTCCTCTATGAGGTCCAAGTTCATTCCCAGAGCTTCATTGTTTTTTGTCAGATCTATCTCCGTTGTCCGGAGCGTTGTCATGCCAATCTCCGCCTCCGAGATAGACAGCTTCCGTGCCGGGTACATCAGTGAGATTGTGTTTCACGTTACTTGACTTGATATTATACGGTGAGCCCATAGGACGGTTGTGGGAGCTTTCTATCCAATCTTTGCTTTATAATCATCAAGCCTTACCTTTTATCCTTCTCTCCTAAGTTCTGTTTGATCGTTGAACTATGACCATTTTTGCTGCGGGTGCTTCACGGAAGCGAAGTCATTGGCGGATAACAGTTTTCTCACAAATCCTTGAATGATTATCACGGAAACTGTTTTCCATTGTTGATATAATTTCCCCAGGTAGGACAAATTGCAACTAATGTTGTCCCCACGAAACTCTTCACTTGATTGCCAGCGATGTTGCACCAAACTTTGCCTCGATCCATTTAGTGAAATAGTCGATAACGACAATTAAGAATTTGGCTTTCCTGAACTATCCAGAAAGGGTCTGGCATGTCTATCCCCATTACTAGAATGGCATGGAAGACGTATGGAAGTCAGTTCTGCTGCGGATTTTCTCTGGACGGGACGGTTATATTTGACAGTCATTGCATTCCCTTACATATCCCATGCATCCATTGCATTGTTTGACAGAATATATGTTAGGATAACTGTGGAAAACCACAGATTAGGACCGGGAGTGCATGTTGCATGACCCTTCGTGTATTTCTCTTAGGACGTTGTTTCTGCTTGGAGCGGTCCAACCACGGAGCCATTGGTCTAAGAAAGGACCTTCTTGTATAGGGTTCCATTAATCATGGTGTACATGGACGCTTTGCGACGTACCGCTCTGGCCTTCTTTTTATCCTCTGGAAGGATTTCTTTTGCCAAGTACTCACATATGGGTGTCATCCATGTGTTGCCCTCTTCTTTTACTACATCGAGAATTTCTTTTTCATTTATGGACTTTTCCTTCAATTCTTCCATAAGCACATGTTTACTAAGATGCGCGAAGCTTGTAGATGCGATCTTACTTAGGGCGTCTGCCTTTTTGGTTTTCACTTTCGTTTGGTATTGTTTGATGGAAAATTCCTTGAAGCTTTTTGTCAGTGTTTTTACTTTGTTCAAGTATTGAACCATGCCTGGCTCTTTGGCAATGTAGGAGCTGTTAACTTGATTGGCTACAAGTCTTGAGTCAACGTGTGCTTGCAAATTCTTTACGCCCATTTGTTCTGCGATCCGGAGGACCGGTGTATTAATGCTTCTACTCGTCTTCATTGTTAGTAGCCGCAAATTAAACCTCATGGGTATTTGGATCTGCCCCTTACGGATTTGTAAGTATCAGTATTGCTCCTAGAGGCCATCTACACAGGACGAACATCCGTAAACCAAAGTCCACGGCTCCGAGGTAGTTCTTCCCGGTTTACCATGAGGTCATCCGGGGACTCCTCGTCCGGTCGTTCTATAATAATGTCGCCAATATTTGGCCGTTTTAATTTGCAGTCCTTGGTCTGTATTGGATATCTATCCTTCTAATTCAAAACTTTCCATTTCAACCATTTCTCCCAAACATTTCTGAACTTGATATTATTTTGCTTTGTTGGTTGGTCTGTTTTACAACAATCGTGTGTGTTGGAAGATCTTTTCAAAACGTTTGCTTGCACTGAGCAAGGCTAACAACCAATTTTTCCATAGGAGTATAGTTGACTTCCGGACCTCGTAGGGCGCGGCTTACAAAATATACTGGTATTTGCTTGCCTTCCCGGTCCGTCATCAAGACTGCGCTGATAGCTTCTTTTGTTGCGGCCAAGTACATGATTAGTTCTTCACGCTCCCTTGGTGCGGTCAATGTTGGGAGTTCTGCAATAAGTTTCTTCATCTGCTTGAAAGCCGCTTTGGCTTCCTTTGTCCATTGAAAATCGCTCTTCTTTGTGCACTTTTTCAAAGTTTTGAAAAAAGGTAACGATTTTTCTGCTGATTTTGACAAGAATCTATTTAAACTTGCTAGCTTTCCATTTAACTTTTGTACATCCTTGATGCATCTCGGAGATGGCAAGCTAAGGACTGCGTCTGCTTTATCCGGACATGCTCTCAACCCGTTGGTGCTTACTTTATAACCTAAGAACATTCCTTCCTGCATTCCGAAGGTGCATTTCTTTGGATTTAACTTCATGTTTATCTGCCGATGGTTCTTGAATGTTTTTCCTGTTAGGTTTGATGATTTCTTCTTCCGTGCGGCTCTTTATAACCAGGTCATCGACATATACCTCCAGGTTACGTCCAATCTGTTTTTGAAATGCCTTATCCACTAAGCGTTGATATGTTGACCCATCATTCTTTAAACCGAACGACATTTTAGAGTAGCAGAATATCCCTTGGCTTGTTATGAACGCTGTTTTTTCTTCGTCTTCTTTTGCCATCTTAATTTGGTGATACCCCTTGTATGCATCTAAGAAACATTTGAAAGGGTACCCGCAGAGAGATTCTACCTTCCAATCTATTTCCGGCAATGGGTAGCAATCCTTGGGACATGCGTTGTTAAGATCTTTGAAGTCTACACACATTCGCCAGGTTCCATCATGCTTTTTGACCATTACCGGATTAGAGAGCCAACTGTGATAGTGGACCTCTTTCATTATTCCGGCATCCACTTGTTTTTGACACCTCTCTCTTGGGATTGCATTATTTCTTTACAGGTGCCTGGCCCTCTTTCTTTTGCTGATTGGAGAAAACAGTCCTCCCGAATATTAAGCGGTGTTCTGGCGATGCTTCGTGGGATCCCCCGTTCATATCAGACGGCTTCAAGGCGAAAATATCCTAGTTTTGTTTGAGCAAGGAACATGTTCTTTGCGTCCTGTTTCTGTTAATGTCGATCCTTTTTATGGCAATCTGTCGCTCGGGTATTTCCGGTGGGGTGAATTGCCACATTTATTTTTTCTTCCATACATTTGTTTATGTGGGAGGCTGGATGCTAGGTCCGGAGATCATAGCACATTCCATAGGAATGACTCTGCTGCTTTGTAGCATTATCGTGCCACCCTCAACGGGGATTTTAACTTCCCATGTGTTGTTGATGGTTCGGCGCGGGGGGAGGGGGGGGAACTTTTTTCCTTATGCCCGGCCTGCCTATTATTGCATTGTGTTGGGATGGTGACCTGATAACCATGAAGTTCATCCATGCGGAAGTGGAGTGTATTTCATCACCTATCTTGACTAGTAAGGCTATCTGGCCTAGTGGCCAGATGGTCTCTCCACTGAATCCGATAAGGTGAGTGGTGGCCGGAACCATTTGATCCCTTATCTCTTTGCGGAGTTTTACGAAGCAGTGTTCATATAAGACTTCTGAGGATGCTCCGCCGTCAATGTATACCCGATGCACAAAGTGCCCGCCCATTTCGGCTTCGATTATCATTGGTCCCTCCGTTCCGTCTTCTTCCCCCAGAGGTGGAAAGGAAATCGCCGTCTCCGGAGAGAAGCTTTGAGTAATCCTGGGCTTGGCCGCTCTTTCCCATGGTTGAATCATCAGTATAGCCAAAGGTTTATCCTTTCCGGACGCTTCCCCTTTTTTTGGTGCTTTCGGCTTGTCGTTCTGTTTTAATTCTCTGATGAATTGCGACAATTTTCCGGCTTTGATCATTTCGTCTATTTGCTTTCTCAGCTGCATGCATTCGTCCGTACTGTGTCCCGTATCTGAATGAAATTCACAGTATTTGTTCGGATCCCTTTTCTCCGCAGGAGTTACCATTGGGGGTGGAGCTTTGAACTTTCCTTTTTCCAGAGCGAAAATTTCTTTTGGGGTTTTGGTAAGGAGTGAGAATCTGTCTGGCTTGCGATCTAGTCTTTGTTTGTTTTTGAAGCCTTTCTTGAAATTCGGTTTGTCCCCCCCTTCTGATTGTTTCCATGATGAGGATGCTTTTCTCCGGCCGTGACTGAATGCAACAACTTCCCCTTATAAGAAAGACGTAGTTATTCTATACATTTCATCCATAGACTTCGGAATTCTTTCATATAGACGCTTGATTAACCCAGGGTGAGTTATTCCGTGCATAAACCTAGAGATTCTCATGCATTTCAGAGCTCCTTCTACGTCCATGACTTCTGCCTTATATCTTTTCATGAAGTCTTCCGTAGATTCTCCATCTCTTTGCTTGATGTGATGTATCTCCACCGGATCCTTGATGTGTTTTGTTTGCTGAAGATAGTTCTCTCTAAACGTTGTTCTTAGATCTTTATAGCTATCAATCAATTCTTTTGGTAGCTTGTCGAACCAAACTCTAGCATTCCCGGTGAGGGTTGAGTTGAACATGTGGCACCATGTTGGCATCGCCCATCCTTCTCTTTTTGCGGCCGATTGAAATAGCTTTAAGTGATCATCCGGATCTCCACTTCCATCATATGTCTTTACGTGGCTAGGCATCCTAGTCCTCGGAAGACTAAAATGCCGGATCTGAGGTGTGAAGGGGTTTCTTTCCTCACATGTCCAAGGCTGGGAGAGATCGTCTTCATAGGTACTCGACCTATGTCTTCTTGATTTGGATTTCCAGTGGCCCCCTTCGCTATCTTCGCTTTCTGAATATCGGCTAGTCGTACGGGACAGTGTTCCCTTTTGTTGATGCCTCCTTGGTTCTACTTTAGTTCTTTTTGCTTGGGGACTTCGTCGGCGACTATCGGAACGTGCGGATGTAGCTGGCTCCTTTCTTCCCAACCTATTGAACACGCCTCCTTCCTTTCGTGGCCGGGGCCGTGGTGAAGGGGATCTGTCTTTCTTAAACCTTTTGAAAACGCTGGCATGTGGTGATGGGCTTCGGGAATGCCTATCTCCGTGCCTTCTTCTTGGTTCTGTTCGGGCGGTTGGTGTCTTAGATTCAGAGTAGTGCGATTCTTCACGGCTCTTTATCTTAATTCCGGACTCGTCGCCATAGATCAGTCGTGCTTTTACTGCGTTGAGTTTGTCTTTCTGTTCTTTTTCTTTTTGCATCTTTTCGGCGATGAGCGGCAAGAGTTGGTGATAGTTTTTGTCGCACATTGCCCTAAGAACCTCGTCAGACATAGGTTCCTCAAGACCTTGGGGGCCATTCCTTCCCCCAGTGTTCCTCACGGCGGACGTGGGATTGTTTGTAGTTTGCTGCTCATGAGTGCTCATGGTGAGTTTTTTAGAGAATCGTGGTTGCGTAAGGGTCCCACGGATGGCGCCACTTGTTAGTACAAAATTCGTGTCGGGTTTGGCAGGGTGCCGAAGTCCTTTGCCGGGTCGGACCTCCAAATGACCTGAATATCAAATCTTGTACTAGAGCAAGAGAAGTAATGATTTTCTGCACAATTGAAAGTAAACCGTTAGCCTTACCGTGGGGACGGACCCCACGATTAGACTCCGGCGTGAGAGTAAGTATTCATGTTGTCAGAGTATATGTCAGAGAGAATTAAGAAATACTGTGTACCTTTTGGGGTGTACTATGACCCCTATTTATAGGTGTCTAGTGCTAGGGTTTCCAAGTATTTTGGTTGCTTTAGTAGTGGCCAGAGTGGGTCCCTTGTCGGGCAAGGTTTCGCGGTAATCGTGTGAACGACCGCGGACGGATCGTTTATAACTGGATCTGCGGACAGATCGCTAGGTTTGGGCCGTGGCCAATGCGAGATTGGGTTTTACTACGGCCCGTTATTAACAGGTTGGGCCCAAAAGCCTAAGTAATAGTGTGACCCAAGCCCTGAGGCTTGGTACACCTAGTCAAATAGTCTTGTTCTGTAGTTTTCTCAAACTAAATAGAGATATCATGTTTATTTCATTTATTTTAATCCATGTTAATATTTGAATGTCCTTGTCAAATGTAAAAGTTGCTTTATTTACGAAAGGCAATGAAAAGTGAACGTGCCTTTAATTTTATTTACATCACTTTGCATTTTGCAATGATCCTGATTTTGATGCTTTCTTTTAGTAATTGAATGGAACATTAACTAGTTGCAATTATTTTTAGATGCTGTGTATATTTGTTAAGAGGTTTTTGGTCTAAGAGCATCCACTATTGTGGTTTAAGAATAGATATAAGAAATTTTGAAGAGGTCTAAAAATTTTTACACCATAGTGAACAACTATTTCAAGTTTAGGTGGCATGAAAAGGTTTAATGTTTTGAAGATGTTTAAAAATTAATGACATTGCATTAGATGACAAGTTTATAAACCACCAAAAGTTTAATCTATAGTGGAATGAGGTTTAGAGTAAAGGGTGTAGTGAAGAGGTTTTACCTCTTCATTTGGGCCCCATTGCTGCCACCTCAGCGCCACCTCATTTCAACACAACACACAAAAACACCCCTTCACTCATGACATTTCTCTCTCCTCTTCATTTGGGCCCCACCCACTCACAATTTTATTTTCTTTTTCATTTTTCACACAAATTAAAATTCATTTCATAAAATAAAAATTACAAATACGGAAAATAAAAATACAATACGAAAATAAAAAAAACAATACGAAAATAAAAATAACAATACGAAAATAAAAATAAACTACGGAAATAACTGATATTTCGCCATTATTTGTGCTTGTTTGTTTTTGATAATTGTCTTCTTTGGTTCAGGCAAAGAGTCGGCATCAATCGTGAGAAACTGCAACTCGTTTAGCTCCGTTGCCGACTGTTCTTTAACTTTCTTTGCCTCGTACGCCGATTTACCGGCTTGGATCTTCTGGCGTAATTCCTCGTTTAAAACGTCCTTCATAGACCCCGAACCACTACCCGCGCTGCTCTCAGTTGTTTCTGATTTTGTCTTCTTGGCGGGTCTCGTTTTACCCGGTGGTCGAGGCCGAGCATCTGGACCGAATATTTCCGTGTGATCCTCCGAGTCAAAGTGATCCGCTGCGTCCCATTTTGGGTGTTTTTTGAGCACCCTCCACCCGTGTTCGTAAGCAAATTTTTTCCCCTTATTACAAGCCGAATATTCGGCCTTCGCAGCTTCCAAAACATCACCGTCATTTTCACCGCTTTTACGAGTTATTCCTTTGTAAATAGCGTGAAACTTTTGACAATCGGGGTGCATCCGATTCCATTTCCCCGTTATCATATTCTTGGTACGAGAAACGCCATTGGTACTTTTGTTGAAATCGTCATGAATCTGCCCCCAAAAGCATTCTTCGTTTCGGTCATTCCCGATATCATTGTTCTCGGAAACTCCGACCCAAACCTCGCACAATAACTTCTCCTCGTCACGTGTCCAACGCACGGAAGTTTGAGTCGGAGCTGTCGTCGTCATCACAACATCTTCTTCGTCTTCGATGTTGTCGTCGTCCGCGGACAAATCAACCGCGGGGATGGATGATTTTTTTGCCATTCGTTTTCCTTTTCGACGGGTTTCTTTTGGTGGTGGTTGTGGTTGTGGTACCTTGAATTGTGTTTCGGGGACATTTTGGGTTTGGAAATTTTGAAATTGTGTGTTGAGTTGCGCTTGTTGAAACGCTTGTTGTTGTTGAAAGTAGATTTGTTCGGGTGTCATTTGGGGAAAGTATTGTGAAGCATAAGGGAATTGGCCGGATGGGAATTGGGAGGAGCTTCCGATAGAGTTTTGTGAAGATGGCGTCGACGGGTTCGAGGATGACGATTGATTCGAGTTAGTTGTGCCAAGGAGCTGCGAGAAGTTGAGATTAGGAAACCCGTCATTTGGGATTCGAGACATTTTTTTTATTGTAGGTAGAAAGAATTGTAGATTGAATGTATTTGTGTGTGTTTAAAATGATAAAAGTGTTGGATATATATAGATTTTAAAAATTAATTTTAATAAAAAAAGTTTTTTTTTAAACTATCCGTTGCCAACGGATAGTTTTGGAGGGGGCCCATTTTTTCCAACGTTCATTTTGAGTCGTTTTGTGGCGAAGGAGACGGCGAAGAGGGGGGCGGTGTGGCGGCGAGGCCCGGCGAGCCACGGCGAGCTGCCACCTCAGCCACGGCGAGGGGCTCTCGCCGTTACACCCTTTACTCATAGGTGTCTCCTGGTTATTTGAGAGTAAGGGAGTGTTTAGTGGCTATATTATAAAGCTTCTAAAATACAAACACTCAAATGAAATTTTTTATCTTTTTAATTTGAAAGGAATTAGTATTTAAAATTAAGCATGTTGGTACGTGCTTATTTACAAGCACTAGAAAAAAAAACACTGTCAAGTAAGCAATCACAAACACCCCGTGGATCGAACATGTGTTATAATATATCGGCTTCTAAATTCTAGATAGGTTAAAGTGTGTTCTTACATGGGTTTGTACTTAATGTACAAATTAACTTAGTTTAGTTAACTTAATTTTGTGTTAAAAAAATCATAATTTATAGAAAATTTGGAAGAACAATGGAAGAGGATAGTTCAATTCAAGAAACTTGGTGTTTATAAAATTGTCTATGATATTAGTTGTTTATGTGCTGGAATGCTCTCAGCAACAAAGTTATACACCAAAGGATAATTTAAGAAGGTACATAAAGGCGTCTCTTACCAACGTGCATTTGGTCCAATGGTATGGAGGTTTTACCCTCCTAGGCAAGGTCTCATGTTCGAAGAGTAGTTCTATAGTTAAGATTGTGTGTGTGTGTGTGTGGTGTTGTAATCAAACACCCATATTTTGATTTTCTTTGTTAATTGTTAGCTTCTTGCTAGTTGTTCTTAATAAAGTTGCCGTTCAAAAAAAAAAATAGGAGTGTATGCGCGCAAACTAGTATCATGTAAATTTGTAATTGATTTGATCTTTTCATTGTTAAGGTCCTATAAGAGAAATAAGACAAATCTCAATATAACGTATGTATATGCGCTAAATATCTGTGTTAATATTTAAAACACATATCAAGGCATTTTTTAGAGGAGTGCGTATTGCTTGGTCGCTATATACCTTTGGTTTATATATTATCAGTTGTAAGTTTTTCCATTAATCGACTTCGGTATAGTTTTTCTAAAAATTATTATTTTGATTTTTGTTAAGACTTTTTTGTTTTCTTGTAGAGTATGATTTTTTATCTTTATTATTATAGGTTTAATTGTTTACAGTGGTTAACTAAATTGATTCATAAATTATTATTTACTTTTTATGTTAACACAAAAGTATAGTAATATTATTTGGTTATGTTTAAGTATTATGTACTGTTGTTAATTAAGGGTAGCATTCTAGTACTAATTTTAGTTTTTGATGTATCGTTAATATACATTGTAGCTAATTGTGTACTTTGTTATATATAGTAGGGCTCTCTCGAATTGTTCATGTGGAACTAAGGGCCCACCCCGAAGATTCCAGACGAGTCGGCTATGCCTCGCGTGAACAGCGCCTTTCTAGGCAGTCTTGTAAGCGAGATGATATGGGCCTCCATTGATACTGTCCCGAAGTGTATTTTTAAGTGTGTGTTTAATAATATGTATTTGGCTTTTATTCTACGGTTTTGATTTACAGAATTTTGATTAAGTTTGTTAACAATTAAAACACTGTGTCTGCAGATTGGGTTGAACTCCTCCAGTGAGATTAAGCAATGACGTTTGCTGTTTAAAATGCTTGTTGTTTCTCTTAATAAAGATCACCCTCGATATTAGAACAGAATTGAATGGTTGTTTGCATTGTTTCACTCTGGACTTTTTATATCCATAAGTTGTTGTGTTGTTACTTCATAGAATTATTGATATATTGCTAGCTAGTTTTTGTTTGCCAAAGATATTATGGTGTGTGGTTGTGTAGCTAAGGTACCGTTGTAAAAGTTGATATTTGTAGGTGTGTATACCTTCTTGAGGCACCAATGTCAGCTACAAGAAAAAAAGTTAGAAGAAGGTTGACGGTGGTTTCCGGGCGAACATTTGTTCGCCGGGAAATAGTCGCTAATTCGACAAAAAATTTGTTCCTACGTGGCAAATTCTGATAGGACTATTTACGTAAGATGTTTTTGTTGAACAGTGGTTCTCCCGGGGGGGACCATGTCGCCCGGGAATGTTGTTAAAGTTTGACCAAAAAAAAACACGAAAAGCTCGAGTGGTAAATTTTGTGTCCGCTAATACCTTTCCGGCGTCATGTCGCCGGGATAGTAGTTTTTACCAAAACTCTAAACACTTCGGTTTGAGGTATAATTAAGTAGTTGTTAATCAGTTGTAGGATGGTGACGTGGCTCTGTTTAAATGGTTTCGGGCAACATGTCGCCCGGGAGAGGACAAGTCTTCATTTGTATATTCGTTGAACTTGTGAAAGGGTATTGGGTCTCATATTTTTGGTGACGTTGGCATAGTATTCCGAAGATGATCTTGTCGCCCGAGAATATATTTCCTGAGAGTTAATTTGGGCTTTTAATTTTGTTTTGGGCTTTTGTTTTCATAGCCTATTTTGGTGCTTATACTTGGCGGGATGGAACCCGTTCAATATCTATCATCTTGGCGTTATGTGTCGCCCGGTGTTAGTGTGTTGACTTCTTTGTCTTTAAGTTGTTTTCATTTATTTATAATATATATAACATAAGATATTAATTATTACTTGTATATTTATATACTTGGATAAAAAATGTAACTCTATATAAAAAAAAACTACGTTTTCTAGGTTGTTTCGGTTACGATATTGCCGTAGACTCTAACAAAAAGAATTACTAGTGATGGTTTACCTATATGGGTAGACTTGTTGTTCAAGTTGCAACATTTCGTTCATAAGTATATCACGATTTAAAATATTACAACATATCTGATCTTTGTTGTAAATGATTTTATATAGACAGTGACACTTTGTAGTATCACAACGTGACTTACCAGATAGTGAGACACTTTAAACATATTAGAACGATAATCATATCGAGGGGATTACCATATCCAAACGATTACCGCATAGACAACATTCTACATTTCTCAAATCGACAACTACTCTCCAATGTATAGTTGTACCCAATGTTATTGTAAACCTTTGTGAACGTAGTGCAGCTAATTTATTCACTGTGTGTTTGTTCCGGTTTTTGCATTACATATACATGTTGCCTAGAAGCCTACGTTATCTATACAAGCGAAAGTGCTTGCGGGGTATTATGCTATTTCTTGTAAGTGCCAGGTGTCATTAGCTTTGAGGTTGTTTGATGCTCTGGAGAATAGCGTGGAGGTGTTGGAAGATTCTTGCGAAGTAAATTTGGAGTCGATAGTGTGGTGTTCCCTACTCGCGAGAATAGAATTAGAAGTCGTTGAGCTTCCTGTGTGTATGTAGTGATTCCAACGCAGTAGACGGACGGTTCCTGCCTTCCACAAAAAAAATTACATCTGAAAATGGTGTGTGTGTTCGACTTTGTTATGATGGCGTGTTAAAGAGTAAAGTTATGATTAATATGTTAGTAGGTTGCTCATTTATTTTGTTGTTTTTTACCTTTTTTCAAATTTCGGTGGGGGGTGGTCGGGGTTTTTTTTTTCCCCCTCGTGTCAATTACCTATCATCGGCCGTCTCACCTTCCCGGTGTTGGTTAGGGTATTGCCGGGACGGGCCAAGTTGTCTCATTTACGACCCTCTCCTCCGCACCTCTAATAAGTCTCAATGCTACGCAGACTCAACTTCGCGATGTGCGAAAAGCTCAAAAATGAAAATGATATATACCGTTGCTAACCAAACAAGGTGAAATTGAACTTTTGTGATGAAGCTATTTTAGAAGATGAGACTATAACTTTTTTATTCAGGAGTTGTGACTTAGCGCTGTGATGTGATGATCAGGTCTGTCTGTAGTGTTTGCTGTGTGTGTGTATGTAGTGCTAGCGGTGTGGCACCGGATGTGCGGGGATGATAGTTGGCCGACGATGATGGAGGGTCGTGCGAGGTATGAAATGTTAGGCGTAAGGAGGTTATTGGCAATAGTTAGAGATGTTATATATGGGTTAGTATACTATTTTGCTTCTTTACGTTGATCTTGGCGACCTCTATGTATACCATTTGCTTTCCTCTATCTAGTTGGAATATTGGACTTGTATCTTTGCGAATTAATGCAATGTGTTTTGTGGACTAGGAAGCCGTTTTGTGTGGATTTATTGTGTTTATTAGGAATTTTGGTATCGCTTATCTTAAACGATATTTTTCGCTTTTATTTCTACATTTGCAGTTGATCATGTTTTATTGTATTGTGAGTTGGTACAAGTTGTGATGTATTTGGTATAGAGTCTATATTGGTTTATAAAGTTTGTTGGTTTGGTAGATTTTTTCCACGGAAAAAATTCCGGGAAAAATTAAAGATATCTTGGATTGTTGTCTGTCTGTGCAGGTATGCACGACGAAAAAATGCAGAATTATCCCCGGGGAAAAATCAACACTAAAAAAAATTGTTTTATCATCCCGGCCGTGTGACCAGGTTTTTTTGCCCGGGAAAACCGAAAATCTAAAAAGGTACTTTCAATCCACTGCGCGACATGTCGCTGGCTTAGAAGTCCGCGAGCCTAATCGTTGACGATAAGACGCAATTAATAATAAATAAATAATCAGGGGTAACTTATTTGTGTTTTTACTAAACCACTTTCTCGGGCTAACATATCGCCGGGTAATGTGTCTCATATTTCCAACTTGACACTTTTTAGTGTGACTGAAACTATGTGTGGCACCCACCAAGACCACTTTCTCGGGCAACATATCGCCCGGGAAAGTCATCCACCGTGACACTTATTAGTTTGACTGAAACTATGTGGGCCCCACCAAGTCGCTCGGGAAAGTATCCCTGGCGAGCTTTCCCCTTCAACTTATCTCGGGCGACATGTCGCCCGGGATTGGTATCCCCAGCGACAAGTCGCCCGGGAAGGCTTGGATTTGTCGCTGGGGATAGTGGTAAATGTTTTAGTGTGCCCACAGTTGGGGGACACGAAGGTGTTGGTGAAGTACAATATGTAGGCTCCGCAGTACAAGGTCTCGCACCCGGTGATTTGGTTATGGCATCTCCACCATCACCTGGTATATAATATATGTACTCTTGCTATTACATATTATTGATGTTATATAAATGTATATTTTGTTTGAGTTGATATGGTTTTCATTTGAGGTATATGAATTGTAAATACTTATATATCATAATCCAAAACGTGTTTATATTGGATCTTAGGGACATGGCAGACACATATAGTTAACGATAAAAGCTTGGCACAAAATCGATAGAGCTACACCAGTTACAATAAATCCTTTGACCGCCCTCAGGATGATGGAGGATGATACGTACCCTTGTCTGGTTACCAAATGAAAGCTAGAAAAGGGTATTAGTATGACGGTTATCAACAGTGGAGGAAGTAGTCTAAGATGTTCCATGTTTTTTGTTAAGTAGTGCATGCATGCATGTGTATTAGTTCTTAGACAAGTTGAGTAGTGGGTCACGTACAACTAGTTATGGGTCTTAGATAACTGCATCTTGTTAGTCCTATTTATATGTCATCTTCATGTCAAGTAAGAAAGAAGAAAAGAAAAGTATTTTAGAGTCTAGTTTTTAGAGTCTTGCCCGCTCAAAGGGCCTTATCCATCTCGTTTCTTTATCTATTTCTAAGAAGATTGACCATCTATAATCGGTCCATACCAGAGGACTACATCAATCTAAAACCAGGTGATACAATATCATATCTTGTTGGTTGGCGAAACATTTTTATAAGTATTATGTTTTATGTTATAACAAAGATATTAGTAAATTAATTAACGGTAATTTGATTTACTTAATAGACAATTTAGCAAGTTGTATACATTAAGATCTAATTTGTGGAGTTTCAATCCATATATCTTCCATGTCTCTTTTACTATCTAAACAAATCTGTTACTTGTATGATTGTATCTAGTTGAACTGCTAGAAATGAAACTAATACCATACACTGATGTCTTTAGAAGTAAACGATGTGATTTTATCTGATAAAGTTTATAAATAAATAGGGGATGTGATTGTGCAAAACGGAGCAACGAGCATGGTTGGGCAATGCGTTATTCAGCTTGCCAAACTTCGTGGCATTTATACCGTTAATATTATCCGAGACAGGTCAATATTATCAGAGTTTGTTTAGTTTAAGTCTTGTGATAAGAAAAAAACATTAGCATTTATATTTGCTTAACTGGTTTATGGATAATGTTCACTGATAGGCCCGGGTCAGAGGAAGTGAAAGAAAAGTTAAAAAACCTTGGTGCCGATAAAGTGTATACTGAAAGCCAACTCGAACTCAAAAACGTCAAAAGTGTTCTGGTATGTTTTTTACTTGAAACCGACCACAATGGTTATAGGACGATTTGTGTGTCTGTTGTACTTTGTTATCAGGCATAATTAAACCGATGATGGAAACGACTTGTACGAACCTTGTAGCCCTGCTGAAACATAACATTTGTGTTGTAGGGTGATGTACCAGAACCTGCTTTGGGATTCAATTGTGTTGGTGGTAATGCTGCTTCGCTAGTTCTTAAATTCTTAAGGTGAGATCAATCTTTATATACTAAAACTTATATTTTTAAGCTAAGTATGTAAGTAATTATATACTAATGGTTTCAGGCATGGTGGTACCTGTTGGATTATGGTAGTTGGATACACACCTATACGACTAGAAATGTGAGAAGCACTACTGCGCGGGGCAACACACGTTAAACACATAAGACGACTGCGTTTTAACAATTCCACGTAAACTATTTCTCTAATGTAAACCTCAAGGTACCAGAACGACTAATTACACATGAGATCCTAAAGTTGTGTAAATGTTGTAAGCCATCACTAGAAGGAGAACTAGTGAGGTCATAGTTCGAATGGTTCTAGGGATAAAAGGAAGAAAGGCATTATTGATAAAGAATAAAAGAGGTTTTCCTACTCTTATCATGAGTAGGGTTTTGCGAGGGTACATAATAAAAACCCTCATCCCTGGCTCATTTAAAACGTCCAACACATCACAAAATCACAGAACTAGTCTCTCCCTTTCTTCTCCATAGCCGAATACACAAAAACCCAATTAGGGTTCTTTAGTTTTCGGTTTTTCCCTTTTTGCTTATCAATTGAATTCGATTAGATCCAAAGTGATTAGCAAGTTTTATTGATCCCACAACATCTATAAGACAGCATGGTTCAGGGTTTACTGGTTCTGTGGCTTGTATTCGATCAGAAACTCTTGTGGTGAGGTTTCTGATCGTTCTCGGACAAAACTAGAAACAGATCGGACGTAGTGTTCTACGATATCGGACAACACTGGGTTTTGGTTCTCGGTGAAGCCTACAATATCGACAGAACACTGAAAAACGTAGTTTCTTTTGCGGTTCATTTGTTTCTGATCAGTATCTCGGTATGGTATACAAGAGTTGTTTGTTTATATACTGCAGGATTTGGACTAGCATCCGGGCAGTGCTTCTGGTTAGACTTGTTTGAGTGAGCACTCGTAAGAGGTTTGACAATATAAGTCACTTTGTTTTCATGACATTCGGTGATACAAGCTGGTACATGTATTCATATTAATTTTCTTCATATCCCTTATTGTTGTTATCAGTATGTTGATTATATATGCTAGACTAGATCACTAATCCGCTGCGTCACCACTCTAAGAGTTAAATTGTGCGTTAACCTTTAATGGTTTCAGGCATGGTGGTACCATGGTAACCTATGGTGGAATGGCTAAGAAGCCTATAACTGTGTCAACTTCATCCTTTAAATTCAAAGTAAGTAACCACTTAATGAATGCTGCATACACGAAAATGTGTAAAAGGGAATATACCTGCACATAAATTTACCGATAACACAGACAGATATATGTATCGTGTTAAGATACTTTTAAAATGTGGATACTTCGAAACTAATTTGTCACGAAGTAAATGTCCACACAAGTTAACAATATGATGTGTGTAGTAGAGTATATATGATATTCATTCTTATAATGGCTGTGTTGCAGGACCTTTTATTGAAAGGATTCTGGTTCAGTAAACTGAGTAATTCAGATCAAACGGAAGAGTACAGAAAGATGATAGATTACCTTCTGAGCTTGATTCGCGAAAGAAAATTGAAATATGAGTAAGTGACTTATCTGTGTGTTTTCATGTATTAAGCAGCTAGAATCACAACAAATGCAACATGAGGTAAGCTAACTGTTATCATTTCTTTATGTGCCGTACCTACTACCGCGAGGACTTGTTCACCATATGCCTTTTCTAAAAGATTAACAACACTCTCCAACTTTTTGAGTATGTGTAGTGTTTTATGAAGGGAAAAAATTAAAAGAAATAATTTTTACTATGCTGGTATTTTTCAAAGAACATAAGTACTTGCTCAGTCGCTATTTTAGAAAAATCTGTCATACTTGCACATCTGCAAGCTGTGAAAATTCATCATTTCAAAATAAACGTTCTATTTCTGTAGTTATTTTCTTCCATTAGTATTAAAAAGACTAAAATTTATGTTGGTTTTGCAGCATGGAACTTGTTCCGTTCAATGAATTTAAACATGGCACTAGACAAGTCCCTTGGAAAGCTTGGGAGCCAACCTAAGCAAGTCATAAAGTTCTAACACGGACTAAATACCACATCAATGTATGCAAAACAGTTCAGTCCTTGATCGAGTTGGAGACGAATCAAACTTCTTAGATTTTCATTTTCTTAATCTACAAATGTATTGTTACTATTGTCTGCTGAGCACTCGGTTCTTGGTTTCAATTTGTATTATTGAGAAGAGCGTGAAAGAATATTTTCTGGCAAATTTTATTTCAGTTATGCTAAACAAAAAATAATTTTTGCTTGTCAGTTCCTCATATGCCAATTCAGTGTGAATCAGATTGCCCAATTGCCAACAGAGTTCTAACTTAGCCACATCAAGTGATTCATCAATCAAAAGATTGTGAGTTCTAAGTCCAAATTCATAACTTAGAAATGTGTGTGTGTAGATCTTTTTAAATAGGTCATGTCATCTTAGACTTGATATGCAATTCTATTATGTTTTAAAACTAAAAAATACCCTTATGTGTATTTTTTAGATTTAAATGAGTCCCTGTTGTTGAACTGCATGTTGCTTCTTATTAGGCTCAGGACCTTAAGACCTATTGTGTTCATGAACCACACTACATAATATCTTTCATTCACAGTTTTTTAGCTCATTCTGTAAGTCCAAACCCCAAAGCAATTAAAACAAAATCCAGATGGACATACAACTCTTGATACAGATGTTATCGAGTTATAAGTCACGAACACAGTATAATCATGATTTTCCATAAACAAGAACTGTCAATCATTAATCTATCTGTTTACCTTCTTTTCAACAAAAAAAAACATAAAAATTTGTTATATAATCTGAATACAGATGATACAAACTCAAATAACCAAAGTCAGCTCCACAATGACGATTCACACGAAGAAGAAAAACTCAGTAGCATATCATACACTTTTCATCAAAACTAAAGATAGCACACCCGTCAATCATCACTTGACAAATCAAGGGATTTGGAATAGAGGTTACTCCGCCACTACACTATCTGGGTTAAAGTTCAAAGTTTCTTTCCATATGAGCTCCTTCACATCTTCCTCACTTAAAGATGCTTGCTCAAAATCAAAGACAAACGGGGCTGAACAAGTAGGCTCTTCGTTGATCTCATGTAGACTTTGCAAGAAAGGGTGATTAAGAGCATCTTCAACTTTAATGCGAATGTTAAGAAAGAGTTAACTGGATCAGATATGAATAACCAAAATGTTTACTTATGGTAATAATCTAATAAAAAATACTCTGTAAATCTTACCACTTATTCGTTTAGATGGATCAAAAACTAGCATTTTCTCTGCAAGATCCAACACCACAGGGGACACATTAGGGAACTTCTTCTGAAAAGTCTTGGTTGGGACATGAGGAAGCTGTTTGACATACTTCCGAGCATTATCACTTCTGAGAAATGCAAGATCCGAGTCATCTGGTGAACCTAAAAGCTGTCATGAATAGAGAAACAAAATTGGATCATTAGTGTCAAATTAAGTGCCACACTCTATGGACGAGTCTAGCAAATTGGGTAAACGGGTCAAAACAGATTTGGGTTGAAAATGGGTCACTTTTCAGTACAGGTTGATAAGAACGGTTTGGCCCGCAAAAACTCTCGTATATTAATTATTCAAATGAAACAAATTAGGAGGTTGCATGCACTGAAAATAGACTTTGAGCGACTTTCAACCTGTTCAACCCATTCTCCTTTTAGCTATTTCTTTATCTGTAAGATTGACCCGTTTGAGATTATACATGATCAAGCCTCTACTTTGTAGCTATTGAATAAACTACTCAAACAGCCACTATTCTTAGTGTCTGGTGAATGGCAATAGAAAAGAGATGGGATATGTTGGAAACCAATGTGGGGTAACTCGGTAAATGTGATTACTTTTTAATGGCAGAATGGTCAATTTAGGTAACTTTCCAATTTGGGAACTACGACGTATATTGGAGAATATAAAGCAAGACTTCTGGATGGTAGGAGCAAGATTTCTAGCTAACTCAGTGTTATTGACCAATTATATCTAGGGTTAATACACAAAAAAGTTACTAAAGTTTGGTCAAATGTGCACATAAGTTACTACTGTATTGTTTTTTTTTGTTACAAATCTGTTACTCACTGTTTAGCCTAAGTATCACGTATGAAACTCCGATAAATTTCTACATTACGAATAATTTAATAAACTCATCTAAGATCATATTTTTTTACGCCGGTCCTATAAAGGACTCGGGATATGAGGTGCTAAATTAATAAATCGCTAAAATATCAAAATAATCACATTTTATGATAATTTCTATTTAGACCCACATATAAAAAATTTTAAAATAAATTAATAATTCCTAATATAACTACGCATAACTTACATGAATGAATATATGAAGGAATCTTGAAAAATGACTCAATGTCTTTTGTTTATTGTGTATGAATTGATTTGTGTGTTAACCCTATTTCTGATCTTGTATTTATATAACAAAATATCTTATGTCCATAAAGGTGATACTTTGAAACACAAGAAAGCATCAATAATAGAATTTGTGGAAGAGAGATAAAGGTTTAATATGATGGTCGTTACCCTATTAGATATAACATGCTTGATATACAATAATTAATAGAAATATACCATTAATATAATATGAGAATTTACTCTTCCAACCAATATGTAAACTATAAATTAATAAAAAATTAAATTATGTGTTCAAGCAAAAATAAAGGGTTAATACACAAAAAAGTTACTAAAGTTTGGTCAAATGTGCACATAAGTTACTACTGTATTGTTTTTTTTTTTACAAATAGGATACTCAAGTTTGACCAAGTATACGGTTGACTTTTTTTAAGGGTCAGCAAGCCAAATTTGTAAAAGGTTCAATAACCCAAATAATAAACCCGTATACTTGAGTAACCTCTTTGTAAACTGCTTAAAGGTTCAGTAACCCATATATTAAATCCTTATACTTGAGTAACCTATCTGTAACCAAAAAAACAATAGTAACTTAGGTGAACATTTGGCCAAACTTTAGTAACTTTTTTGTGTATTAACCCTTATATCTAATAACCTGTTAGTCCTATTCATCCAAGAAAAATCATAAAACTGATCTTTTATTTTGTTAGGCAATTACGTGTTAACTCATTATCATCACAAAAGGATTAATGAAATATATATTTTGATCCCACAAATTCCTAATTTAGATATTTCAGAGAACATCTAACACTTCTTTGCTACAATGATCAAGTCAGACATTACAACTGGCATGGAACACGACTGGAAGTCAATGTTTTCCAATGCGTCATCATTTGACCACTTTAGACACAATGTAAGAGCATGCTATGTACTATCCCACCAAAAAAACTCTCAAACAGCTTAACAAGAAATTTTCAAAGATGAGACTGATCTGGGTAGACTAAGATGCATTTACGACACAGTTACTTATTAATGGGTCATTTTTGGATGCTATTATCTCAAGAGAGGTCAAATAAAGTATATTAGTTAAAAGGTTAACAGGTCAAATGGTTAGTAAGGGTTAAAACTCGCCATTGTATTCGACTATTAAGATTGTCATTGCAATAATATTGTTCTTGTAATCTTCACTGTTTACAAAAATGGTCAGAAATTCATGTGGGAACTACTAAAGACGTGTTTCAATCGAAACCTATTTCGACCCATTGCCCGACCCACTCATGTCGCAAACTGATTACAAGTCAATAGAAAGTGGGAAGGGGAGGGTAGTACCTCAGTTATAAGCACCAGCTGCTGGACATAGTCTTTACCCGGAAACAAAGGCTCCCTCAAAGCAATCTCCATTAAAATGCAACCAACAGACCATATATCAATGGCTGTAGTATACTCTGAGCAGTTAAGCAACAACTCAGGGGCTCTATACCACCTGGTCACAACATATTCGGTCATGAAATCTGTCTCAGCTGTTGTTCGTGCAAGCCCAAAGTCACAAATCTTTAGGTCACAATTTGCATTCAGAAGCAAGTTGCTTGGTTTTAGATCTCGGTGCAATACATTTGCAGAGTGCACGTACTTTAGTCCACGTAGTAATTGATACAGAAAGTACTGCCAGGTGCAATGCAATGATAAAAAACACGTTAACAATTCATTTCAAGATGAACAAATAGGGAGTCAAATGTAAAAAAAATCACCAAAAAACAGATGAAAATAAATTCAACAAACCTGACAGTGGTCATCTGTTAGTGCCTGAGAAGAGCGTATAATCTGATGAAGATCAGTGTCCATTAACTCATACACGATGTAAACATCATTAAACTTCTTCTTATCTGGTGGCCGTATGATGTCCTTAATTTTGACAACCTGCAAAACATTTGTGATATATTGAAAAGAATCAGTACAGCCAAAAAAATCCAGTTACCGTCAGCATTAGTCACAAATTTACATATCATAATATTGCTTTAACAAATTACAATATGCATCACTATGATACAAGCTCAGTTGATAAACGGCAAAAAAAGTGTACTTACATTTTCATGATCCATATGGCAGAGGAGTTTGATTTCACGTAAAGTCCTTTTGGCATCAATATTGTTATCAAAGGCATTCCCGATTTTCTTGATAGCAACCTCTTCTTTTGTTTCGGCATTTTTAGCACAGCTACAATAGGTAAACAGTATCACAGAGTTACATCATGTCATTAGAAAATAAAGTTGAAGTCCAATGTTTAATATAGCTACAATAACCACGTCGCTGACTTTCTAATGAACACATCCGATTCGTCAATAAGTAGTTCAAGAAAACCCAAACCTAACTCGACAAGTCTAATCCGAAACTGTTCTCTAACCCACTTAGACAAAAACATAAGAAACTAAGATAACACAAATCACAAGACATATCATATCAAAACACCAATTCTAAATAATTAGAGTAAGTAGAGATGAATTACCAAACGATGCCGTAAGCGCCGCGGCCGACGGGCTGAATGGGAGGAATGTATTTAGAAGAAACCTCGAAAAGGTTACCGAGAACATTGTAATGAATGTATTTTCCTCCGTATGCCGGAACTCCTTTTAAGACTGCATCTGCTTTCACTTCACCTTTCGATTCATCACCCTCCATTTTTTTTTCTCTGAATATTTGATTTTGAACTTGAGTTTATGAAAATAAATCAAAGGGGGGAAAGGGTTTTTGATTTTGAATTTTTGGGGACTCGCTCACATTTCGAGTTATTATAATTACACCCTTGGTCCCTCTACTTCACCTAACAAAAGTTTGGTTATGTGTTTGGCTAAATTAGACTCGGTCTTATCAACTCAGTAGCACATCAGTTTTTTATATCATCGAGTTGTGCACAAAATCGGTTGACAATGAGGGGTTGGTGTTTCCACCCCTCCACACTCCACCTTAGGGAGTTTATTTAAGCTTACGGTATTTATGAGTTTATTCCTTCACAGTTTATATGACGGATATAAGTTTAACTTAAGTACGTCGAGATTTATATGGCCAGACTTATTAACTTACATGATAGGCTTTTAATAGGCATAAGTTTGGTGGCACGTTTCATGGGATGTAAGCTGGCGCAAAGGGTGTTTTATATCTTTATAAAAAATTACAATTTTATTTTAATGTTCTTTCGGTTATTTTAACTAGTTAACTATAATAAGGTAACTTAAGCAACATGCATGGAAACTAAAGTTAAGAATTGTGAAGTTACCGATCTACCTTTACTGTCAGTTTTTTCTTGATATTATATTTTATATCCACGTACTTTGCTTACGTTAGTGTCTATAAGTTAAACTTTTGACCCGGTAAACAATATACATTTATTTTATACATGAAAGATTTGACCACAACATCGCTACTAACACTATTCTAAATATCTGTCATTATGTACGAGTACTCACATATTATTTGTAACTATAAAACCAAAACATTACCTTAGACAAACATCCCTTTAATTTATGGTTTGTATACCTCTTGTCTTTTATGCCTCTATAGAATCTCCATGAGGGGGTGTTTGTTTCAACTTATATGTAGGCTTATAGGCTTATATAAGTTTATAATATCGTAATAAACTTATATAAAATCATGAGTCTCAAAATAAGTCGTAAATATGGGCTTATGAAATATAAGTTGAAATCAAATGAGCTCAAAAAAAAATGAGCTCATAAGCCCACATGTAAACCGAAAAAAACACCCCCTGAATATGAGAGAAATAATTCAGAGACAAGTTTAAGACATGTTTGAGAATGTTAATTACATCTTTAATTCGAAACATGTAACTCTTTGGTTTTTTATTCTCGTTGTGAAACAAATATCAAAATCTAAAGTAATCAGAATTTCGGAGTTTCGGTAGCAAAACAGCCCATAAGGAGTGTAGAGTGACAAAAGTTATTCAGAATGGCATCTTGCGTTGTCCCACACGATCCCATCATATATTCGGTAACAATAGTTTTTTTATTAACAAAAAGAGTAAACTTTAATATTCAAACTCAACAATAAACTTTTGTCCGAATCAACCGATTTTGTAGTATAGAACTAACAAAACTGGGAGATTAAGGTGGGTTTAGTTAGGGTAAAATACTTTTGTTTCTACAAAATGTTTTGTAGAAAAAAAAAACAGATGTTGCGTTCAAATCAGTGTTTTCTAACAAAATTCTCTACGAACACACAACACATCTATTTCCCAACTTAACAAGGGAAACTACAATACGCGTTTTTTTTGTTTTCCTTGTTTTCCTTGTTTTCTTTGTAACCCCTTTTGTTTTGTTAAAATAGAAAAGAATGTCATATGAACGCGTTTTCTATATTTTGTGAAAAATCAAATCTCCTCTCTTTTTTTACAAATCTGAAAACACAAAACTAAGAAACTTTTTTTCTAAAGGGTGCGTTTATTAGAGGAAAACATCTTGTTTCCACAAAATATTTCCAACAAAATTCTCAACAAACACACAACACATGCATTTCCAACTTAACAAGGAAAACTACAAAACACATGTCCCAACACAATCATTGTTTAGAGATTGCGTCTGAACAGTGCTGGCTCGAGCCACGGCTCCACAATACACCCGAGTCATCATCCACCCTCCAGCTACCCTCGTAACCGACGGCTTCGCAATAATACCCACTTCAAAGATTCACTTCAACAAATGTTATATAGTACAATAACATTTTTTTCTCTCACTTATGTGCTTAAAATCAAACTGCATTGATTGTCTTGTCTCAATAAAGATGTAGTGAAACCCAAGCATAAAGGTTGAAATATTTTATGTGAAAAGGAATTTATGCACAGTTAAGGGTGCGTTTGGTATATTATCCGGAATCACTAACGGTATGACTTTGATTAAAGGGGTGTATGGTATTGGAGATATTAATTCCCTTAGTTTTGTTTGGTATAAAATTATGGGTATAACTATAATATTAAGTATGATCCATCTAAAATGTACAATTCTTAGTTTTGTGATGAAAATAATAAAAAATATAAGTCCAATAAGAATGATAAACAAAATACACCCTTTCTCCTTGGTTTGGATCTCTTGTTTGAATCACATATTAGGAATGAAGTTCCACCCAAACATTTAATATCACTATCATTGTTATTGTTTGATTCTCATACACTTCAAACAAAGAGGCCCTAAGTCAGTTATGTTAGTACAAAATTCGTGTCGGGTTTAGCAAGGTATTGAAGTCCTTTGTCGGGCCGGGCCTCCAAATAACTTGAATGTTTGATCCTGTACTAGAGCAAGAGAAGTGATGATTTTCTGCACAATGAGAATAAACCGTTAGCCTTACCGCAGGGCGGACCCCGCGATTAAGCTCCGGCGTGAGAGTAAGTACACATGTTTGTCAGAGAATGTCAGAGTATGTGTGAGAGTTAATGATTAGACAGAATGTACCTTTTTGGGGTGTGAAATGACCCCTATTTATAGGCAAGCCTAATACTAGGGTTTCCTAGTATTTCCCTTGTAACTGTTGGTGGCCGGAGTGAGTCCCTTGTCGGGCAAGGGTCCACGTATAATTGTGTTTGCGGCCGCGAGTGTTCTTCCGCGGTCAATGTTTGTCCGCGGAGGCACATGGGTGCGGCTGAGAAGATACTCACGTGCGTCTTTGAAATATCTGGAGCATGGCCCTTGTCAGGCTTAACAGTCCAGCTATTTGTTGTATTGTGCCTGGGCCCATATACGTATATTATGAACTAAGTCCAGTAAGTTTGGTGCTCATATTATACGTCATCAAGTCCCCCCAGTCTAGTTTGCTTACTGTACGCGGTACAAGTATAGCGTACGGTGAGCGTTACTAGACTTAAAGTTCCGTGATCGAATTTTTGTTTACTCCTGCCTTGTTCCGCGTCCTTTGTACCGTTTTGGAAGTTTGTCGTTGGTTATGTGGACTCTTCATGTCCCTTTATCTTCTGCATGATTTGACCGCCTGGGTCCCATATCCAGCTGTTATCACCATCTTTTTACTATATCTTTTGCACCGTTGATTGGGAAGTGTCTTGGCACGTGTCATCATCCTACCTTTACCTAACTTAAGTATACCATGGGTATAAATAGCCGGTTCGTGCCTTACTGTTTCTTTTTTATCTCTTTCACTCTTCCACCATTGTTGATAAATTTCAAGGTTTTCTAGTTGCACAGCCCCCCCTATTCTAGTCTTTCTTCTTGATTCAGGTTAATCTCTTTGCTTCTCTTTTATTATGGGCAGTATTACATCTCTCAAATGTGTTCTTACACAAGAACACCTTGATGTCATTTGTGCTAAATATTTTGTTCTCGAGGAAGTCCATCCTCAACTACCAAGCTCCGATGCCACCATGCATGAAAGACCAACTGGTAAAGTTGGAACGTACACCCGATTCTTTGATTATGCCAACTACCGTATCCCTTTTACCACCTTCTTCGTGTCTGTTCTCACCCATTTCCGCATTCCATTTTCCCAATTATCCGTGTTTGGGTCTGCCAAGGTTTCTCATTTTGAAATCCTATGCCGTGTTTGCAATATTGAACCTGATGTCAGTTTGTTTCGCTACTTTTATACACATAATTACAAAAATGGGTGGTTTGGGTTTACTAAGCGCCCAAACGTCCGTGCTTGTTATTCCAAGAATTTGGATTCCGTGAAGAACTGGAATGATCATTTTTTCTGGGTTGATGAGTTTGTGGTTCCTGCCAATGCTCGGTTTAGCACGCCTTTAGAATATCATACCAGGAACCTTTTGTGTCAATAGAAGCATAAGTTAGAAAATCACCTCCCTTTGAGCCATGAATCGAGTGGAGAATGTGGTACCATAAGGCGTCCTTGTTTGTGCGCCATATCCATATCCATTTAGAAAGAATACAAAGATTAAGAGCTTTAAGAGTTCTATACCAAGGACCTTCCCGATCTCACAGAGGCACAATATTTACTCATGAGACCTATGCAACTTTTTTTCTTCGACCCCACTCCAAAACTTGCTTCGGTCTGCTCAAGCAATTTGATCTAATGAAATTGCGTGCCTTGAAAAGAGGAAAATAATAAGTCGTATGTAAATCAAGACATCTTGATGAGATTCAATACGCCCACCAAAGAAAGAGGATTTCGCCCTTCCATTTCGCCAATTTCATCCCAAAATCTAAATAATTTCTGGATACCAACTGTTTAGTTTTCTCATATTTGAGCCAACCGGTAATCCTAAATATATGAAAGGAAGATTTGCATCTTTACAATTAATAGACCTCGCTACTCTTATAACCTCGTCATTTTTCACCCCTACACCCAAAAGACGACTTTTAGTGAGATTAACTTTAAGACCCAAGGATACTTGAAAACATCGTAGGATTCTGATCAAATTGGTTATATTTAATTTGGACCATTCACCTACAAGAAGTGCATCGTCTGCGTATTGAAGGTAAGAGATCACCACCTTATTCTTTCCTACTTCAACACCTTTAAAGACTCCTTTTTCTCTTGCTTCCATCATAGCAATGTGCAATGCTTCCATTGCAATGATAAATTTAAAAGTTGATAGGGGATCCCCTTGTCTCAAACCTTTGCTCAGCTTGAATTCCTTAGAGGGGCTGCCATTTATGAGGATCGAAGAAAAACCCGAGCGAAGGCAACTAAAAATCCAATCTCTCCATTTAACACCAAAACCCATTTGGCTCATAATGTCATCGATAAAATTCCAGTTTATTGAGTCTAAAGCTTTTTCAAAATCCACTTTGAAAATCATGAGTTTACCACTCACTTTCTTAGTCCAAGAAATCACTTCATTTATGATCAAAGGCACATTCGTAATCTGTTGATCTTTTAAAAAAGCAGTTTGGACATTGTTAATTATAGTACTCATGACAGATTCTAATCTGTTAGCTAGCAGCTTTGAAAGAACTTTATAATAGCAACCCACAAGACTGATGGGACGGAAATCTTGTGGAAGAAGCGGGTTAGAGATTTTTAGAATTAAGGAGATGAAAGATGAGTTGCATCCCTTTGCAATTAATTTATCGATCTCAAAAAATTTGATTGCTTTTGTAAAATCGTCACCAATCAAGTTCCAGAAATGTTTAATGAACCTGAAAGTGAATCTGTCTGGGCCAGGCGCTTTATCTTCTCCACAGCTTCATACGGCCTTCTTAATTTCATCATATTCAAAAGGTCTTTCAAGAAAACATTTTTGAAGCTCCGAGATTGACTTGAACTTGTTACTATGAAAGCGAGGTCTACGAGGGGTGTTCTCCAAAAATCTATCAGAATACACTTGAAAAAATGCTCTTTAATGATACACGAATCAGTCTCCCAAAATCCATTAATCATAATGCCATGAACCAACTGACGCCGGTTTTTGCCCTTGATAATCGAGTGAAAAAACGCGGTGTTCTTGTCCCCATCTAAAGCCCACATACATCGAGATTTTTGCTGCAAGTCTTTTATGTTTTTTGATTCTAGCTCGAACAAACGTTTGGAAATGTCCACACCTAAATTGCAATTTGATCACCTAAACACCAACTGCCGCTTTTAAATCGAGTTCTTCAAGATGCTTTGTCAAAAGAGAAGCACTCTATGAAACTGATTTATGCCTAAGGTTTTTACTCCACGACTTCAATTTGGCCTTCAAGGCTTTCAACTTTCTGCATAGATTAACATCAGGACGACAGCCAGGTTCATCTACCTATGAAGATTGAACTAACAATTTTATTGAATCCTCGTTTAACTAAGAATTATAAAACTTGAAAGGGTCTGGTCCGAAATCAGCAGAATTCGACTCTATTAGGATTGGGCAGTGATCTGAAAATTTACGAGGAAGCGCGGTCGAATGGATTGTTGGCCAAGTATGGAAAACCTCAGAGGAGATTAAAAACCTATCAAGTTTGCTTATTTTTGTCCCTTTCTTGTTAATTCTTGATAAGTGTCTGGCACCCATGACAACTTCCTAAAGCTCGGCCTCGTCAATGAATTTGTTAAAAGAATAAGCTGTGTTTGGATCAAACTGGGTGCCTTTCCTATCAGATTCCTCCTTTACAACGTTAAAATCACCAAAACAAACCCAGAAGCCCAGTTTGGCGTTTTTAAGATGAAGGAGTTTTGACCACAATTTAGACTTGGCGTGACTGTTTTGAGGCGCATAGACATTAACCATGACAAAATCACCAAGGACATCCCTCCAATTACCAATAATAGCTGTGAAACCATCTCTTAAAACCACCTCTTTTTTAAGAAATAAATTTCGATCCCATACGTTTAGAATACCGCCTGACTTTCCATTCGAAGGATTGAAAGCAAAATCAAAATCATCCGTTCCCCAAAAAGAACTTATTAAAAGTGGGCCAATTACCTATTTTTTTGTTTCTTGTATCCCTACAAAAGCTAGATTGAACTTTCCAATCAACTCTCTTAACCATGATCTTTTACAGCTTCGCCCCATACCGCAAATATTAAGAGATAGAACTTTCATTGGGAAATCGAAGGTGTCATCGAGTCTTCTACGATGCTTCTAACATGGATACTTGCATCTTCCATGTCAAAAAAAAAAAATTTTTTTTTTTGGAGGGGGGTTTTGGGGCCCACCTTTAAGGTTTCTTCAACCTATTTTGAAACACATTCAAAGATACATTGAAGCCGACATTTGAGAACCACGCTTCTTCAATTTTCAATATTACCCAAAGTGTTATTAGGTGAGAGATTGACGTCATTTTTGGAAGTCACCGAAAAAGTTGAAATGACTTTCTCGGAAAACTCTATGCTAGCCATTGTAACGTTTGTGTCCTGATTTAAGTGACCACAGAAACCGCCACAAGATTGTTCTTCACCGCCATCCTCGTTAGTGAACAAATCTTCGCGTGAGTCATCGTCATATGACTCATCATCATCCTCCGAGTTACCATCTTCTTCGTAGCATTTTCATGACCCAAGACAGCTTCCTGGTCGGCTATAAAGTTGTCACCATAATTAGTTGATACTTCCTCATCTGATGCGGTTGAGGTTGTGGGACTTAATTCATAGCACTTGCCTATGAGTTCCCGAATACGAACACAAGTGAGTATATCGTCCACAAAGACTGGCATGTTGTGTTAGATGATATCCATGCATTTGGTGCGGATACAAACTTTGCCTGCAATAAGATTCAAGTTATTTGTCTTACACTTTTCGGGGCAAGTTGATTTCCACCAATAGCTCCGGGGCCAATTACGGGTAAAAAGCGGCTTAATGCCAAGCTTAGTGACGGGAGAGCCCTTCAATTGAAATCCAAGCAAGCCGATTAAGTAGTTGGAAGTTTTTAGTCCATGGTTGAATGTTTTTGAAACAATCAAGGTGAGATGTGTTGGAAAGGATGGTACTGATGTCAGATTTAGGATGTAGTTCTAGAAGTGATTGGAGACCTCCAAGATATTTGATCCTTTACGTAAAGCGGGGTATACCAACTTCTACTCAAAATGATGTGGGGGTCTCGAGAAGGTGTCATTGAAACAAGTTGCACTACAAAGGAAATTAGCGAGAGTGTTGTTTGGTTCTCGGGGCAAAGAAAAGACATGGATGCGTTATTGGTGTAGGTGGTTTTGATAAGTTTAGGTGGTTTGTATTTTCTTTTAAGGTATCAGCAAAGGTTTTGCGGAAGTGGGTTTTGTGTGAATATGATGAAGCGTTTGAAGTTTTTGCCATGGAAATAATGGTGATCTTGTAGGGATCGTTGGGACGTATGATATCTCGCAACATTAACACAAAGACGACGTTGATCGATAATAGTGTTGTTGTTTAAGGTTTTTTCAAAAGGAGATGGATTTGTGATGTTAATGAATCTAGCAAATCCGAACTCCTTACCGTTGTTGGTTTTTTTCTTTGCCAAGTAAATGTCTGAAACCCGATCATGTTTAGCGAAAGCTTTCCAAAGACTAGACACAGTTGCTCCTGCTGGAATATTGGTGAAGAAAAACGATGTTGTTGAAGGTTTTCCAGCCGTTGGTGTCTTCCTACCGCGTTGTGATACGTAGGTCCATCCATTGTCGTCTTTGCCTGGGATGAATTCTCCATCTTCTCTTTCCATTGACTTTTTTTTACCGAACTGGGAGAAACCCTTCTTTAGGCTAGTTTTATCGGTCACGATTCGCAACCATGAGGCCAATCGTGAGGTTACTTATCACGCTTGAGACCACTAATAGTATATTTTGTCATGCGTGAGGATATGGAATATTTGCAAACAAAGGTGAGAAGGTCACGTTTGAGGCATTGTATAATTGTGGACCGGGTAGTATTTGGGTTAATAAAAAAGAAAAAAATTTCCTTACTATTATTTTATTTATCTATAAATACCTTTTAAAACTTTAAAATTTTTTAACACAACTTCAAATTATATACTCTTTACTCTCATTATCATTTTTACTAACAAAATGTGTCAACAAAATACATTTTAGTTTACGTTTTTTATTTATCTATGTAGTGTTTACGTTTTTAATTTGTACGTTTATATTTTTTTAATTACTCCTCGTCCACTTTTATTGTCCCTTTTTTTTGTCTTTTTAGTGTAATTTTTTTTTAACTTTTGATCTTACAATATATTTTTTTTGTGTTACATAATACTTGAGCAAAATATATGAATGGATTGATTTTTAATGTATTAATTCTTTTGATAATAATTTTTCCCATCAACCCCCATATTATAAAACACGAACCAACCAAATATTAAAGACAGAAACACCCCCCACCCCAAAAATTAAAGTTTAAAAAGAAAGACTTCAAAAAGTCAAATGAGGACAATAAAAATGAGACGGAGGTAGTATTTATGTAACGTTTTTAATTTCTAAATGATAAAAGTTTTAGTTTTAAATAAAAAAATGGTTTGTCCTGTGAAGGTTTCGGTGACTGATAATAGTGAATTGTGAGAGGAAGTGAAGGTAAAAAGTAAGAAAGAAAAAGTTAATGTGGGCCATGACTGTGGTTCGGTGATATTGATTATTTTTTTTTTTTTTTGCAGTAACTAGTAAATGTAGCATTAGTGAAAATTCCGATATTGTTATTATCTTTTTTAAAAGAAGAAAAAGACGAGCTAGATTACACTCGTCACAGATACAAGCAAATGTCACACATGAAGTCTAGAAACGTGTAACAATCGAAACATGATATACAAATGTGAACCCAAATTATGACAACTACTGCAACCCATGTATCGTTTTCCTAATTTAAAAGGAATTCTCACTCTCTACAGAAATAAGAGAACGACTTCAAAGGTCTATGAACACGAATGAGTTGGTTCTAAAGATAGTAAAAGATAAAGAAGACTAGTACGATTGCTTTTATGTTCTAAAAAACCGTTGACTAATCTGCACGAATAAATGAAAGTACGATGTTTAAATACGAACACCTCAAGTTAAACCTACACCAATATAAAGTTATAAACTAATTTAGCAACTCATAAACAGTAAACAAATAAGGTTTCTCTATTCAAGTTATCAAGTTAAACCTACACCAATATAAACTGATTTAGCAACTCATAAACAATAAACAAATGAGGTTTCTCTATTCAAGTTTTCCCACGAGGACGAGTAGAGGGCTTAACCATGTACCTCTAGTACATATAATTCACGAATGTCTTTTTCTTTAATCCTTAAAAAATTAGAGATGAGTAATGTTTAGTCTTCAAAATATCTTTTTAAAATTTCAATTTCAATCTTTTATTTACATTCTTATTTTAAAGACAAATTTTCAAATACTTGCCTAAAAATAGTTTTTAGTTTTAAAATTAATGTTATTTCTAAAATTAAATTACACCAATTCTACTAACGATATTTTTTTAACAAATTCATAAAATCGAGTTCTCAATTCTGATTCTATAATTCAATTCCCAAATTTTTTAAAGTGGACAGGTATGAATGTTGTTGTCATCACCCCCGCCCTCGATGATGATTGAAAGAGTTACCAACGTCGATCTAGAATTTACATAAAACACTAAAACCGCAATATCTCCTAATATAATTAATTTGTCATTAATAATTTTCCGTTGCTATCACAGGTACCACGTGTAAGAGTATAATCCATATATGGTTTTATTTTTGTATAAAGTATCAGAGCAAACACAAAAAGGAGAATTTTAAATGTTAAACTAATTAAACAATAAACTTTAGATTGTAAATTTAATTTCTTGTAAAAATGCACAATGAGGCGATCACAAAATCTCGCATGAAGCTCTAAGCCAATAAGCCATCCATAATAGAACAAACTTATACTATAACTTTTGGTTTTGGATTTGGTATTTTCAACTCAATTTAAACAGTGTAGTTGTACCATAACTCTCATTTCATCATACAAAAAATCAAGATATTGATTTGCATACTTAAACAACTTACATATCCATCATGCTCATGGACTTAGCTTACAACATGTTATTAGCTCTAAAACTAAAAATAACCTAGCTACAACTTTAACGACATCTTGTTAAAAACCATCAAGGTCATCAATATTGCTCAACCACCCGATACCTTTAGGGATGTTAAATGGTGCTCGTCACGTTTAACATCTTCGTTCTTGATAAAACTCAAAAGGTCTCGAGTTCTTGCGGCTGCAGAGACTACAGAAAATGCAATCCTTTTAAAAACATAGCTTTATTCTCACTTTCTTTTTGGTGTGCATTCTCCTGGTGTCGAAAATGTGGTCCTTCATGCTAGGCTTGCTTGCTTGCATTCATATTCGAGCCAAAACTACGTCCTGATATATATCCCTAGTCTCCTTTGTGTTGTTTTCGAAATGTCTGTAGAGTAGAAAACTATTTGCAGCTATTAATTTATTGAGAGAAACCGGGTGATGCCTTTTATAGAGTTTATTGAGGGGGTTTAATAAGGACACTTTTATCTAATAATAAATTGGGGGGTTTACTTTAGATTTTGTGTTATTCTGAGGGCTCAAAAGTTCAACTGTGATCAAGAGTTCGTGTTACTTGTTTAATACATACAAGAGTCCAGTTAAAGGGTGTGTGTACACACTTACATGTGTGTGCATGAAGCCTTCAAAAAGAATGTGTGTGTATGACAGTGACAAACAGGGCCGTCTTTGAGGGTGTGCGGGGTGGGCGACCGCACAAGGCCTTGAAATTTTTAAGGGCCTCAAAATTTGTCTCATTAACAATATGTTAAATGTTTAGATAACTAATTTGCATTATATCTTATAAATAATAACATTTTATATATTACAATTTTTCTCAAAAGGTATAATTTCGCATAGGGCCTAAAAAAAATTCCGAATTTTAGAGACGGCCTTGGTGACAAATAAAACACTTTTTTTATGCGATTACTATAGTATTCATTGAACAGTCGTAAGTGAAAATATGGAATTTCCCTTGAAAATCGATCTTAGCA
>BQNB010066025.1:14536-34720 GCA_026074375.1 Tanacetum coccineum | reverse complement strand
AAAGTCTCAATTTTTGTTATTTTGGAATCTTCCAAGGTAACAAACTCTTTATATTCTAAAGAACCGATCAAGGCGTGGGATGATCAAGACGGACTTATCTCTCTTCCAACTTCAGAGATTTTTGCTCAAACAAGAAGGATGACAACTTCTTATTCTGAGCTAGGATTTCTTAGTGCCATTTATGAAGGAAAGACTCACCAGGACTTACATACATGCCTTTTTGCCTGTTTCTTATCTCAAGAAGAACCAAAAAGAGTTTCTAAAGCTCTTAGTGATCCTGCTTGGGTAGAAGCAATGCAAGAAGAACTCCTACAATTCAAGTTACAAAATGTATGGGTTCTTGTAGACTTGCCTAAAGGTCATAGGGCTATTGGTACAAAGTGGGTCTACAGAAACAAGAAAGATGAAAGGGGAATTGTTGTCAGGAACAAAGCAAGACTTGTTGCCCAAGGACATACACAAGAAGAGGGTATTGACTATGATGAAGTTTTTGCTCCAGTGGCTAGAATTGAGGCCATAAGAATATTCTTGGCTTATGCTTCTTATATGGGTTTTACAGTCTACCAAATGGATGTCAAAAGTGCTTTCCTATATGGTCAAATTGAAGAGGAGGTGTATGTATGTCAACCTCCAGGTTTTGAAGATCCTGACCATCCTGATAAAGTTTATAAAGTTGTGAAAGCACTATATGGACTTCATCAAGCACCCAGAGCTTGGTATGACACATTGGCCACTTATCTTTTGAGCAATGGATTTCAAAGAGGACAGATTGATCAAACTTTATTCATCAAAAGTCAAAAGGGGCATATACTGCTTGTTCAAATATATGTAGATGACATCATTTTTGGATCTACCAAGAAGGAGCTTTGTGATGAGTTTGAGAAGCTTATGAAGGATAAGTTTCAGATGAGTTCTATGGGAGAACTCACCTTCTTTTTGGGGTTGCAGGTCCAACAGAGAAAGAAAGGCATCTTTATCAGTCAAGATAAATATGTCCATGAAATTTTGAGAAAGTTCAACTACACATATGTGAAGTCTGCCTCCACTCCCACAGATTTGGAAAAGCCCTTGGTTAAAGATGCAGATGCTGATGATGTTGATGAACATTGATGAACATCTTTTTATAGATCTATGATTGGATCTTTGATGTATCTTACAGCTATCTATGTACCAGATATCATGTTTGCGTTTGTGCATGTGCAAGGTTTCATAGTTTCCCTTAAAAACTTCCCCAATGTTGGCTGGCAAAAGTATCTTTAGATACCCTTAAAGGAATACCATCACTAGGTCTTTGGTTTTATAAGGATTCTCCTTTGAGTTAGTTGCTAACACTTGATAGTCGACTATGCTGTGGAGCCTACACTTGATAGGGAAGTCATACATCTAGAGGGTGTCATTTTTTGGGAATAGATTAATTTCTTGGGCATTGCAAGATAATTGACTGTAGGGTTGCAACTTCTACAACTGAAGCTATATACGTGGCTTCGCTGCAAGTTGCTTTGGAAAAGTTCTCTGGATCCAGAAACCTATTGCTTGATTAGGGTACATTTTTATGAAAACCATGTTAATTTAAGGGACAATACCATTCTATCTGTATTATAGAAAATCCTGTTAAACACTCTAAAAACAAAACTTATAGAGATTAGGCATCACTTTATAAGATGATTGTAATACTAAAAGTTGATTCAAATGGCTTTAAAATTTATACTCAACTTATATAGACAGATCTTAGTATTCAAAGTTTTGATGCTGGTTAGATTTCAGTCTTGGTTTCAAGTATTTGGATGCTTCATTCCCTAAGCCTACTAAATCTATTGTTTGTTTTTGTAAAGTTGTTAAATGTTAGTTACTGTTAGGTATTTGTTAATTAATACTGCTAGGTCTAATTAGTACTGCTAGTTATATTTAACACTGTTTGTTAAAACTGTTGCTTATAGTTAGTATTGCTGGTTATTTCTATGTATCTTTGTTATCTTGTTAATAACATTTAATACTGTTAAACATGAAACATGTTTGGATTATGTTTTTCTTGGTGTTAAGCTAACTTTTTTAGGATAAACAATGAGGTGTCAAATAGGTTACTCCATAATGTATCGTTTGAGGGGAGGAAACATGTTGGGATATTCTTAAAGTGTTGGTTGTAATACCAACACAACAAATGGTCATCAATTCACCATGTCTAATCGAACATCAAAGGAACTAGACGTAGTCCAGAGCAAACGGCTCTGGTAAAAAGACTTTCCAAATCCGTTGATAGTGATAGATGTACTCAAACTTACGGTCCTCTATGCACCATGTTATTTACAATGAGCACTTGGCTGGTCAAGAGGCAACGGCTCAATGGTTAAACGACTTTCAAATAAGTTTATCAGTTGGTAGTTTACTCAACAACTATCATGGTTTTCATTGCACCATATTTTTCTAATAGAGCATGGCTAGGTCCAAGCAAACGGCTAGTGGTATAGACTCCTCAAATCGTTTATGGCTTCCGGTTGTTTGCCCAAAAACTACACTTTGTGTGAATTTGTGAGCTAAAACAAAAGAGAGAATTGGTGAGCTCAAAAACAGAAAGAGAGCTGTGTGAAAAATAGACAGAGTGCACATAATGTGATGCAAAAAGAATTGAGAGACTAAGTTCCTGAGCCTAAAACAATAAAGTGAGATTGTGTGATAAGTCATTCTTTTAAGTCTCTGAGTTGTACTGCTTATGGGTGGAGAAGTTAATACGGTAGGCATATTTAAGTACTGCGTAGGCTAAGTTAATATGCTGGGATGACCGGTTAGTACGTTTGGGCCTAAACTCAGACATTTTCAATTTTATTAATAGAGCCGTTGAGATATTCGCACAATACCTATGGAGAATAGGGGGTTTGATCAATTGGACTTTCGTGTATTACTATATATTCATATGCTTTATTAACAATCACTAACAATTACTTAATATTGGTCAAACATTATCTCTTATGTTTTCTCTATTCCTTTGCAATTAAACTTTCTCCAGCCTTCATTTATTACATACACGATCCTTATCCCTCCTTTATAATCACAATTTCGTCTATCATGACTAGTTTGGATTTTTGTTGATGAACAAAACATGGTAGCGTTTCTTGGAAAAATTACATGAAGTTGCAGGGGTTTCATCAGATCATAGATTTCATCCATCGAAACGTCTATTTGCATATGCCACTTACTAAGAAAACCAGAGGTGTTGTATCTCGTTTATAAAACAATTTTGGAGGTCTGCTGAGACATTGACTGAATGAAAATGGCGAAGTTAGATTCATGCTACCTATTGATGACTCTTCTACTTATCAATCACTGTAGCCTTTTCTACGGCGACATCTCAAGTTGATGATCAAGAAGGCATATCCTCTCTATACAACTACAGAGATCTTTGCTCAATTGGGATCTATGGGCTATTATGTTTACTGACTAGAAAGTTAACACTTTCAAAAGAAAAGGTGCATTTCACCTTCAATGGAGGTTTCTTTATTATAATATTCTTCACGGTTTAAGCCCAAAATAGAAGGACTGTTGGGAACTGTTTAGTATTATTATTGCAGTGCTGTCTTTTGTTTAGCCTCATAAATAAAAGTTTAATTTTTCAAGGATGATCTTTGACCTCATGGTGTCTAAAATATTCTAGTTCCCCATACGTTTTTGACTGTTCCCTTGGTTTATCACAAAATATGCCTAGTTATGCAGAGACACAAGCTTTAAAAATATAAAAGAATTTATTCTATTCCTTCATCATAACTATGAAGGTGTTTTGCAATATGAAGGAGATCCACCAAGTGATTTTCACGGTCAAGCGTGGTTGCTTTATTTTTCTACTTGTAGTTGGCTCTGAACCCTCATCTTCCCCTTTCTAGAATCCATCTTCACCTTACTACACCTACCACATTCACCTTTCACTGGCACCATCTCCTTTCACAACCATCACCTGCTTAACCCACACCTACTCAACCCTTACCTACACAACTTTCACCAACACAACCTGGTACAGGATACCATCTTACTACACCACATGACTCACCTCTCCATGCTGTTCACTCACATGGACCTCCAATTTAGTTATACCTATATTAGTGGGAGGGTGTAGTTTGAAACTTCATGATTTGATGATTTGTTCAACCAATCTTTCTGACAGGCATTAGTGTTTTAGAGGCTGACTTGTTTTGAAGACAAGAAAACTACAGTTCAGGCTTATACCAAGCTTATTCTAAAGGGTCTAGAATGCTAGGAGTCTCAGATCTAAGATTGGGGGAATGAAGGAAACAAACCAGGGTTGTTAATCTTCCAGATGTATGAAGTGAAGCCTTTGATGATGGATTCTGCCAAACAGCGGGAGGAAGTTATTTCATGAAGATAGGTTCAAGGAAAAAGTAGTACTGAAAAACTAAAACCTATTCATTCAAGAAGTGACTCCAACTGAAGTCATTCAAGATCAAGAGGGCAGTGGAAAAGCAAGTGATGAAATTAGTACTGCTGGCTTGAAGAAAGGTACTGCTAGTGAAGAAGTTCCAACAGTTAGTACTGCTGAGGTTCACCTTAGTACTGCTGGAGGAACTGTTACATATTCAAGAAGAAGTGCTAAGAAAAGATCAAGACAGGGATAAGGGAAAAAGCTTTTTGATTGAAGGAAGAGCCAAAGAAGAAATCAAAGAAGAAGGAACTTGAACAAGAAAGATAAGTTATGCATGAAAGCTATCTGACTTGAAGAGCACTGAATGACAGAACAAAGTAGTGCAAAATTGCTAGAGATGCTGAAATTGCTAGGCAGAGTGGCATGAAGAAGAAAGGAAAAAAAAGAGATAATGGAATGAAGCTAAGATACAAAGAAGTTGACTGGAATGATCCTTTAGTCATTTGATATCATTCTCAAAAAATGAAGCAAAGTCTATTGCGCAAGATAGAAGGAATTATGATCAAAATCTTTGGAGAACAAGGGAACTTCCAAGATCAATCATTTCATGGAATGTCTTACAATGACATAAGGCCAATCTTTGAAAAGATTTGGGATTTTAATCAAAATTTTGTGCCTATGGATGCAGAGCATGGAAGTGAGAAGCAAAAGTCTCCTGAAAAACAAAAGTCTCCTGAAAAAGCTTGTGGAAGAAAAATGTTGATACACAAGTGGAAAAGGAACGGATGTTGTTTTAAAGAAACTCTGGAACAAAGAGAAAGAGTCCATTCTAATAAAGTGCACAAGGAAAAGACAAACATGAAGGAGGAAAGATACAGAGAAAGAGTAACTCAGAAGAATTTTTGGACCATGTCTCAGAGAAGACGGTGACCTATAGAAGTTGAATCCATATCTACAAAGTTTCCAATTATGGATTGGAAGTCTTATGTTTTGACTGAGACTTTCATGTATTATCAAATATTCAGGGGAGATGGAAGTTCAAAGAATTATAAGATCTTCACTGAGATGCTAAGAGATTTTGATAGACATGATGTGGAGGAAGTGGTACAGACTTTGTTAAGGATAAGGTTTATTGGGCTTCAAGACCAGAAGGGTATGATCTGATGCTTTGGGGAGATTTGCACACTTTGTTTGAGCCAAATGCAGATGATGAGTTATGGAAGAATCAGCATCAATTACACTCGCTAAGTGAGTTTGTAATGAATTGCTGTGGTATTCATATGTTGTTTGATGGGAATGGGATTGCCCATACATATGTGACATTGAGAATATCTTTTAATCCAAAGACTATGATCTCCAAGATGTTTGAGAAGGAAGATTAGAGGTTGATCATGAGAGTACAAAGGCGATTGGAGCTTCTCAGGTTGCATACTGATTCTCAAAGTTCAGAAGTGATTATAAATTGTTTGACAAGGAATCATCAGCAGAGGAAGAGATAGAAGATATTATTCGAAGAACTTGATGATTTAAAGGACATCACAAGTTTAGAGGAGGATTGTTAGGAAATAATCTTCATATGAATTCTTATATGACAACAGTACTAATAGGAACGTTAGTATGGCCAGTAGATACAAAGTTAGTAATGCCAAGATATTAAGTTAGAACTGTCAATGTTATTGTTATACTGCTAGTGGAAGGAGTTTGTAATGGGATAAATGGTAAAGCTGATGTACTGAAGATTTATGAATGCATGCGAGAGTATTTCGGGATATTCTGTTTTGAATTGGAAACTGATCCTAATAGATAGGCAGATATATTTGTAAAGGGCTCCTTGTATTTCTATAAAAGGAGATCCCTAGAGTAGTGATAGATAGAACTTTTTAGAGATATATTTAGAGAAAATTTGTAATAGCTTCAAGGTTTTGTAACCCAGTACTTAAAGAGTACTCGTATTATTTATAATATTGAAGCAGTAAGTTTTGTGTTTATTGTTTGTGTGTGTCTATTTCTGTTTCATTCAATTTTTTCTCTAGAGTATCAAAGTGTAGATTCCGCATACACTTTGGTATATTCACAAAGTCTCAATCTTTGTTATTTTGGATTCTTCCAAGGCAACAAACTCTTTATATCATAAAGAATCGATCAAGGTGTGGGATCAACAAAGACCATTTTAGAGGAACAATGCAAGAGGAAATGTTGAAGCTAGGAATGCTGGAGGTCAGAACAGAGATGGCAATGTGAATCTGGTTCAAAGCACTAACCATTTATGTGCTACTACAGCAAAGGATGCGGGCAAATAGCACACAGAGAATGTCCACAAACCAAAGCCGTCCTCAGGATTCAGACTACTTCAAAGACAAGATGCTGCTTATGAATGCTCATGAGAATGGTGATGTACTGGATGAAGAGCAGTTGTTGTTTCTTGCAGGAGAACAGGTCACCAATTTTGATGAAGATGTGGATGATTTGGCACTCAATGTGGACCATGTCTTTGAAAACGGATCCAATGCGATGCATCGACTATGATGTTGATGAGGCTCCCACCACACAGACCATGTTCATGGTAAAATCGTTCATATGAAGTCCAATCATACGTTGAAGCCGGGCATCATATGACTCGAATACTCCGTTTGAGGTTACAAGATCATTATACCTTTGTAGTATCATATGGTATGAGTAGTATATGAAGTTACACGAGATGAAAAAAATGATGTACAACACAACTCCGTTGTTGACTTTGATGTGATATTACGAGTGATAGTAATATTATTCCCCGTCTATGATAGTATGTGGAGACAACGAACGAACTTGTTATACAAGTAATGTATCTTCTGTACGAAATGATGCATTGATGTCAATTCTCGATGAAATGCATGAACAGGGTGTACAAAGTAGGTCAGCAATAAGTAGGTTTAAAGTAGTTATGACACATTGACTTTTGAACTTGCGAGAAGATATTAAGGAAATCTGGTCCGGGGGTGTAGGAACAACGGGCACTAAGTTTGAATTAACTGATAGAGAACGAAAGATTGATGAACAAATGAGTATATTATCTGCTGAACGATATCGAAAAGAAACTTCTTTTAAAATCGGAACTTATTTACTGACAATTGCAACTTCGTTCTACTCTTTAAACTTCATAAGATGTCTGGAGGGAAAGAATGCGGACTCATTTTTGAAAAAGGATTTTAACAAAAGTAAGGACAAATTCTTGAAGAGTTTTTAGACATTAAAAAGGCTAAAAGAAAAAGGTTGTGAAGATTGATTTACAAAAAAGGATCTAAATCTGTACAAAACGGTTCACCATGATATGTAACACCAACAATCGTTTATATGTTGAAAAAACAAAGGTAGCGATTGGCTATAAAAATCCTTGTCCCACCCGTGCAAAGCTAAAGTGCAACAGCCTCGATAATGGTAATGTATTAGTCATGTCCATATCATGCCACCGTCCTGTTGTGCATGACTCAGGGACAACTCGTGATATGGCTGAGTTAACTAGGAAAAAGAAATGATGGAGAAAATGCAACAAAGCCATCAATGGTGGAAAATAAATTAGGAGTGCTCTGATTACTCGAAGGGAGAACATTTCTTGCAACTTTGATCACAAAGATTTCTGACCGAGAACAGATATTTTGGTTCCCATAGAATTAATAATGACAGGAAAAAGGCTGAGACATCAGTTCTCAAAACCTCTTTCAGGCATTGACAAGTTTGTATACAACTTAATATCCTTGTCAAGCTTTGTCCAAGAGTTACTATCCAACTAAAAGTCAAGTGAAGATTAATCTTTATGGACTCACACCAACTTTTTACGGAAAATTTTTGACAAATCTTGCAAACTAGAATCAAACCAACATGTATTAACAGAGGGGGTAAAGAGGTTTAGGAGACAAACGACAATGATGTTACCTCACATGAAGTTGTTCCCATTTTTTCGAAACTCTTAAAGAATCACTTTGCAGTGAGTTTCAAACGGCCCTCTTTAAAGAAGTTAAAGTAATGGAAGAAATTTTGATCAAACTGTCAGATGAGGTGGGGACAAATTCAGAATGTCGTGGAAAAGCAAATGTGACTGATTGTAAAGAAAAACCTTCTCATTGAAATTGAGAAATCTGATTGCTAATTGTTTTCGAATCAACTATTGTTTGTTGTGGAAAAAAGTCACGTTGTCTAGATCTTTGAGATGAGATGTCTAAAGTTAAAATGAGTCAAAACAGATTTCAAAACTTGAAAAAGGGAATACCTAAATTTGCTATTAATCGTATCAACCATCTTCAAGAAAGTTGTGACAATAAAAAATCACTAAAGCATACAGGAAGCTCATGATTTTATCGCAATTCTTTATGATCAAGAATCTGGAACATCAGATTCGAGGAAATGGACAACGTGATTAGCCCCACCACTCTTGAAAGTTTAGTCTCTAAGGTGTATGACCGAAGTTGTGTAGCCTTATATTGCTAACGATGTCACTGATCTTCTTGAACAAATGAACGTTTAAGGAGAGAAATTGAAAAGGTTAAACAGCTTTCAAGGAAATGTGTTGAGTTATTACGATCACGCGCACTAGCACGAATGCAAAGACATCTTCTTGTTGACACTATTTGTGGATCTTAAGGCTCAGTTCGAAGGCAATTTGAAGTTGCCTCTTAGAAGCTCTTCAAACCAAAAGTTATAAGCGTCTTGGGCATTGTCTGCCATTGGATGTTAACCCATACCCTCATCCATTAAGAAAATAGGATAGGCTCATTTAAATCTATATCAGGATTCAGAAAGAACAGAAAGTGATACAGAATCTGGTGCTCCTAAAGGTGACAAAGTTCAAGGTGAAATAGACTCGTCTACCGTAACATCAGGAGTAAGCATTCCTGTATCAGACCCTGTAAAGGCGCATGAGGCTTTGGCTGGACCAGACCCTGAGCCCATGAAAGAAGACCAGACTGGATCAGACTCTGGAAAATTACATGTGTCTCTTGCTGGACCAAACCCTGAGCACATGGATGATGAATTCCTCGCAACAGCCTACCCAAAGGTTCATGAAAACCTGAAGCTCATAACAGACGAACGTGTCATCGATGATAAACCAGAAAGTCATTCTGGTTCTATGTCTTCCATGAAAAATCTCGATGACACTTTTAACTTTGGGGATCAATTTCTTTATGACAAACCAACCAAAGATGATCAGGAGAAATCTAAAGTTAGAGAGGAGTCTGAGTCCACCATACCTGATCTAGATTAGACAGTAACGTCAACTCCTCTAGTGATTGCTCCCTTCACAGATGCCACATCTTCTAAGCCGTCATTACTAGTCACTCCTCCGCCAATCAACACGGAAGCTACAACAATCACCACATCTCTCCTTAAAATCACTCCATTCATCGCCCTTCAGCTAAGAGTGGCAAGATTGGAGCAAGAGATGTATGAAGTAAAGAAGGCTGATTACTCTGCTGATGTTTTGGCTTCAATTAGATCCCAAGTTCCTACGGCTGTTGATAAATATCTAGGAACAAAACTTGATGATGCTCTCCTTAAGGTTCTTGAACGACACACTGCAGATTTAATCAAGAAATACTCAGTGCAGCCAAGCCCAGAGTCTATCCAGAATCAAGAATCTGAAAAGAGTCCGAAGGAGATTATCATAATCAAAAGGGAACAATGTGAGGAGAAACAAGATTCAACTTACTCAATCAGGTCAACTGATAAAGCTGGATCAAACCAGGGTAGGTCAACAAAGAGAAGAAGATCTGATTCTGCCGCTTCTGGGTCAGCTCAACCTCCTCCGAAAGATGATGACCAAAGTTCAAAGAAGCCAAGGGAGTCTGATGCATCTGCTACCAAACAACATCCAGCTCAAACCTCAACTGGATGGCAGATCACTGACACAAGAGATGCTGGTGCTGACTCTTCGATGCACAGATCTGATCCCGAATCAGAACATTCTGAACAATCTTCAGATGACAGTACAATGCAGGATGAAGGGAATGTCTCAGATATGGAGGACACTGACAACGCTCACATTCCCAAGGTGTCGACCACTACGTGGTTTAAGCCGATTCCAGAAAGCGAGAGACCTGCTACACCTGAACCAGAATGGACCATTCCCCCGAATGATTTCCCGGAACCAGAGAATAACTGGGCAAATACATACGCCACAGCGTATAAAGTTCCTGAGGAGAACAAGCTTCAAAGGAAGACATATGATATTGGGTCGTTCATCAAATGGTTCTGCAGACGAACTGGAAAGAAGAAGCTCTGCAAAGCTGATTTAGAAGGTCCAGCTTTCAACCTTGTTAAAGCCTTTCACAAGAACAGTGTCTTTCTTCAATATCAGATGGATGAATGCCATAAGCTGCTGACAAATAAGGTTGATTTGAGTAATCCTGAGGGTCATCAAATTCTGAGAAATATATATGAACCACTGCCCTTAGGAGGACCACCAGGTCAGGTAACTATTCAACCACAATTCTTCTTCAACAAGGATCTGGATTATCTTCTGACAGGTGACAAAGAGCGAAGAATTGCCTTATCCATATCCAAGCTCAAAGCCGCTCGTTACCTAGACTTCGGCCTTGAAGAATTAGTTCCATCATTGTGGGTTGAGAGTGAACGCGAATATGACATCAGTGCGGTCTATGGCATCACTCACTGGTGGTTTAGGAGAAAGGAATTCTACATCAATAAACACAGTGAGCCCTCTGATCGTGAAGCAGTCAGATCGCAGATGCGAATTCTAAGTGTGATCAGTGTCAAGGTATTCGAAAAATACGGATACAACTACCTAAGAGAGATAATTCTACGCCGTGCTGATTACCAAGAGTACAAGATCTCAGAAAAGGATTTCAGAAATCTTCATCCAAATGATTTTGAAGATCTGTTCCTACTCAATATTCAAGAAAAGCTCAACCATCTGCCCAAGACAGACAAGACTAGTCTTCACACAACAGTCAACATGTGGATAAAAAACCTGGTGATCAGGAATCATGTGGGAGACTTGCAGCTCGGGATTGAAAGTTATCAAACTAAGATCAACCTTGAACGTCCAAATTGGGATGCAACCGACTATTACTTCAAAGAATATTACATGATTGTCCCTAAGCCAAGAGCCGTTGTCTACAGAGACAGAAATGATCAAAGAAAGTTGATGAGGCTGAATGAGCTTCACAAGTTTAGTGATGGGACGTTGACAAGAGTCATGGAAAAGCTGGACCAAATGGTTAAAGACTTTCATCTGTACGAGTACAATAAGGGCATGGAGACTAGGAAGTGGTCAGAGGATGACAAGAGAAGAAGCAAAGACTTCATCACAGCAATCGAGAAAAGACTATAGATCTGAAGGATCTATCGAAGTCTAAAAAGCTTTGTTGGAGGAAGAATAAGAGACATTGACTACAAGCTGATCAACAGAACAACGTGACGACATCCTCGTTACAATAAAAAGGTCAATTTTGTCTCTTATTATGAAAAATATATCATGTACATTAGTAAGTAGTTAATCTTATGATGACTAAGTGTAGAAGTAATTTATATCCCTCAACGATTGAGGGGGAGCAGCTATATGGCTCTTACACGACTTGCGAATTAAGGCCACACCTTTCTCCCAAATTTTATAACATATTTAAATCAATTGATATCCAAAATGTCAAAGGGTTTAACATTTTGGATAAGGGGAGAAAATGTGATTAAAATATGTATATAATAAAGAACAATGATTATTAGGACTCATATACTCCGCCCAAATGTGCTAAACAATTTCGAATACCGAAGCACATTTTGAGGGGGAGCGTTTGGGGATCGTTTCTGAAAAATGTCAAAACATCGAGTACTAAACGCTTTGGATATTTATATATAGTACCTTAATTGAATTTTCCATTGGTTTTATGGAAAGGAGAACTGTACCAAAGGGGACGACTATGCATTTTATTAATTCGGAGTTATAAGGCTTGGTTAGGTTAGGTCCAGAGTCTCCTATTGATCAGCCATTACCGGAGGGATCTCACCCCGGGGAAATCACTAGTAGTGTAGAAGTCCTTAGGTATGACATGAAACAAACGGAGTAAAAGTGAGGATTAGGGAAAAGCTGACGACCGAGATGGAGCTAGTACTGGAAATACAATCAACAAGGTTTTAGTATGACGTCTCGTAAGCACTGAAGGGTTGAAGAATTAAAAAGACATTGTAAAGATCAAAGGGTGTTAAAGAAAGAAGCCCTCCAATCACTTAGGAAGATAAAACCGGGTCAATTATATGCTGACAGAATCACTTAGTGATGCTGACATGAGATTCGTCATCATGGACCAGTGATTGGCAATGGCACAAACATCCTTGCCACTCAGAATCTTTCAAAAGACTTTTGTTTCATTTCTCACAGAGACAAATCACGGATATCTATTAAACTTTTTCACTGCCGAGGTTTAGTTGATATTGAACAGGTTGGGCAGTCTGCTCCAGCCTCCGAAGTAAACTTAAAAACAAAAGCCAACTATTGAGTCTAAGCCAAGAGATCGCTCAATTTTCTTGATTAGGGACAATATCCAATTCTCCTGGTCTTTTACACCACTGTGGATAACAAGTATTTCCTTAAGAGTCCTATCGACATTATCTTGTTGAGTGTTTGCCAGAACAATCGAGTTGATAGTACGATAGTTTTTTTCCACAATGGAAGATTGGAAAAACCTGCTAGAGCCAACATCGCAATACAAGTCTAGGTAGAGTGACTTGTGCGATTCTAAAGAATCAAATTGTGTCCAAAGGAAAGAAACAATGGTGCGATTATGTGTTAAAGTCAAATTGTTCCAGTATAAGAATTGACGGTTATTTATCATTGAAAAAAAAAAAAACTAAAGAAAAAAAATTCTCTTACCCCAAATACAAAACTTTTCTCGATAAAAAAGGTGTGTTAACAAAAAACTCATCTTTTTCTTCAATAGGAAAACACTTTAGGACTGTCTTTTCAAATCAATTTTTTTTATTTTTAATATTTTCATTACAGGATATTTTAGAGATGGAGATGGAGATGGAAAATACCTGTTCTGAGATGTTCAAAGTAAACTAACACGGGAATGCCAATGAAAAAAATAAACCAAAAAAAAAACGACCTTTTTAACAATACCATTTGGTGTTTAAAAATGGTGAGGGCGGGGGGTCAAATGGGGGGTTTTTATTGAAAGACCTCATAAAAGTGTCAAAAACTTCCACAAACTTGGATGTAGTATTCCTTCATCAATGTGCACATGATGGCTAATCTGTTCCTTGTTGATGTAAGATTATGTTTGGGCGATGATCTCAAGAAAGCTCAAGATCACAGTCCAAAGACAAGCGTAAGATGATCAAAAGATTTACTATCACAATGTACATAGAGATTAAATGTCTACGAGCTTAAAGACTGGTGATTAAAGTGGTATTTCAGGGTGACTCCCTTAGGGGGAGATTGTTAGATATTAGAAAAAGACTCGGTCACCCCGTGTATTTTACTATTTATTATAGCTCGTAGTTTAATAGTTAATAGTACGTTTTTCGGTTTTAAGTCGGGTACGAATACCCGGTATATTGTAAGTACTATATATAGCCTCTTCCAACTTTGGAAGAGGTAAGCTAGTTCATTATTTCATTTCATAGAAAACACTTTCTCTCTCTAAGATATTCTCTCTCAAGTGTTTCTCTCTCTAGAAACTAGCCAGATCCAAGAATCGACTCCGTGTTATGATATAGGATATACCACAGTAAATATCAGCTTAGGACTCGGTCCCTAAAAAAAGAAAATGTTCATTTATGTTTATTTATCCTAAACAACGGGAAGTTCACATCTTCTCGATCTTGAGCAAAGTCATATAAACATTCAAAGTTTTGAATGTTCAAGAGAAGTACTAAGGAAAATGATGGTAAATAAGATATATCTCACATATTTTCTTGTTAAGCACAATTTTTAAAGATATTCAAAGAAATTTCAAATTCTTTCAAATTTGGGTGAGCTCAACAAAACTCCCACTCAAGTTTTCATCTGTGCTATAATTTAGGGAGTAAAATTTAATTATGATTCATTCTACATGCAACTCTTCTTTTACTTAGTTCTTCCTAGGACTTAGTTAGGCTCATGTGATTTCCGGTAGACATTAACTTGTTTTTAATTCACTAATTACCAAAAATTGTAAACACATATGCAATTCTTGGGGGGGGGGGAGAATAGTGATTAAAATGTGATCAATACGGATTAATAACGGATACGATCTTCAATCTATAAGTGCGTTCCCAAACCTCTTATGTGGAAAACTCTTACATAATATAGTGCGTATGTGTAGAGGAAGCTTTTTGGTAACTCTGGAAACACTCAATGTGTCTTAAATGATTTCTCAAACACGTTGACTGATTTTTTATCAAATAGTTTTATGGATCTTCATGGCAATACCCCAAAGACCGACCAACTATTGTTTCTCAAGGAGTTATAACGCGGTTAAGGTTAGGTATATTTGTTTCATGATCCAACCAGAACCGGAGGGATCTACCCAGGAACACTCCATTAAATATAGTAGATGTCCTAGGTATGACTGAAAAAAGGAGTAAAGTAAGAATAAGGGAATAGTGCTGACTGAGATGGAGCTGGTGCTGGAACAAACCCAACAAGGTACTAGTCATGAAGTCTCGGTAAGCACTGAAGGGGTTGAGGAATGAAAAAGAATTGTAAGGATAAAGGGTGAAAATAAAGAAGCCCTCCATATAACCTTAGGCAGAAATCGGGTCAATACATCATCTATCGGTAATCACAAAGATGATTCTGATATTCAAGACTGTCATCATAGACCCAGTGATGCAATGCATAACCCTCCCTAGCCACTCAGAATCTCTCAAATGATTTTTGTTTCATTTCTCATGGAGATCAACACGTTTCTATCGGCTTTCTCATTTCGAGATCGTTGATATTGAAAAGGTGCATATGCATGTCAGAATCACAAGTTAATTGCTGACATTGAAGACGACAATTCCCCTCCCCATTTTTGGGGGGGGGGGGGGGAGGGGGGGGGGACCCAGTTATGCAATGCAACAAACCCTCCCAACCATTCGAGTTTACTACTTTGTAAAGAACCTGTCCTCATTTGTACGAGACTTAAACATGCAATCTCTGTCCACACTCATCGTGTAAGTCGGTATTGAAAACGGTTTGGCAGTCAACACCTCAGCCTTCCACAGATCACTAATATCAAAGCGCACTTTCGAGTCTAGAGCCAAGAGATCATCAATTAATCTCGTTAGGACACATTTCCAATTATCTTGTCTTTCACACATGTGGAAACAAGGTTATCTTAGGAGTCTCCGCATTATCTCTGTGATATTGCCAGATACATCCGAGTGATAATAATGTATTCACATATGAAGAATGGAACTCCCTTGCTTAGCACGGCCAACATCAATCAAGTATAGGTAGGTGACTTGTGCGATTCTACAAGAATCAAAACTTGTGTCATCTGGAAAGAAACGGATGAGTGCGATTTCTACGTGGAATCAAACTTGTTTCCAGCCATAAGATAATTGAACGGTTATTGAACATTTGACAAACCAATCAAAATCTATAGAAGTGTTACATATACTTTTTCATAATTAAAACATTAGATTGATTTTTCAAATTCAATTTTCTCTTTATTGCTAACTGTTTCATTACAGGATCATTTAAATGCTGGCAAGATGGGATGGAGGATACCCATTTTCTAGTAATGTCCAGTTAATGACCGAATGCTACAGACACGACCTAACCACTTGTTATGAAGTTATGAAAAGATCTATAACGTATGCTCAAAGCTTCGCGCAACCTATGATATCATATTCTCTTCACAAAGCGTGCACAACGATGGCAATAAATTACTGATATGAGAGATACGTTGGCCTGATTATCACAAGCAAGCTCCTGATCAAAATCCAAACAAGTTCAAACGTGAACAGCTCGATTGATATCAAAACGATCACTACAACAATGTACTAGATGTAACATGATGAATCCAAAGAGACTGCAAGCTGTAAGCGCTTAAGCTTTAGTGTTTTCAAGGGTGACCTCCCTTTAGGGGGAGATTTGTTCGATATTGAGAAAGAGAACTCGGTCACCCCTTGTTTTTACTGTTTGATCTGAGCATCGTAGTTTTAATAAGTTACTGTAGATTTTCGGTATTAAAGTCGCCGGTACTAATACCCGGTATATTTGTAAGTACTTATATAGCCTCTTCCAATTACCATTTACAACGTTATTCCAAAACAAGCATTATACGTTAACGTTTATTCCAAAAACCCTAATTACATGTCAAAACAAGTGTACAAATGTTCAAAGCATGTGTACAAGTTACAATGCCAAACTTTTGAATATCTTTTCCCTCCTAAACCCTAGTACAACCTTATAAAGCTCAATGTATAAGTCAATTGGGCATGAAATACAAACTAGGTCATTTTACCTCCTAAATCATGTTTATATCTTACCACCACTTTAACACAAGGTACAAATACCCAATGCACAACTACTAAACCCTAAACCTAATCCTTAAATCATTCTAAACCCTAATCCTAAAACCCTAATTCATCTAACCTTAAACCAAAATCATAAAACCATAGCAAACCCATTACACCTTAAACTAGTTCATAGTTTTTAGAATCTGATCCGTTAATAAAACATAAGATCTGGGAAAAATAAATAGGTTTTGGGTATTAATTAAAAACACTAGGTTGTAGCCCTATGTCTTGTGATCATTTTTCCGATTGAATCACCCCGATTCGACGTTGGATGAATTAGTTATAGCCGAAATGGCAAAGGTACGCAAATTCTGCACACTTGTAGTAAATGGCTGTTATCTCTAGATTTTTGTATCGTAACCCCTGAATATGTAAAACTAAAAGTTGTAGAGGACTCAAATATCTAACCATGCTTACTGGTTTGAGGTTGATCGGAATTATGGTTTGTAAATGGCAACCAAATTACCGGGACTGATGATGGCTGTCCAAAAACAGCCATGTATAAACTAAATAAACACCTCAAGCTCCTCCATGACTCACCACCACCTTCATCACGATGACCTCACCACCACATCACCATCAATCCAACACCTTACAAGCACCTCCATCACCTCCTTGTAAGCTACTACCGTAACTTACACACTAAGTAAGCTACTTGTCACCATTCTTTGATTTTCGAACCCCTCCACACCCTTACACCTCATCTTAAGCTCTCATGACTCACCCTAGATGTTCCTTAGTCACTAACCTACAGCCCTTGACCACCACACCAAGAAAACTTGGCCACCAAGGGTGTTTGAGCACTATATATACACATACATATACATACTTTTCAATCACACCTCAAACAAAAACACACACACTCATATGGAGTTTTAGCCATTCTCTAGCAGTAGTAGAATATCAAGTGAAGTCCTTAAGATCAGAATAGAAGCCAATAATCAAGAGAAGGAAGCTCTTGAAGTTGTTTCTAGGCGTACGAACCCAAAAACCCCTTATTCGGCCCATTTTAGTTCAAGTAAGCTCAAAATCTTGTTCAATAAACTCATAATCTATTTTAGAATGTTCACAACACTCTTAAGATCATATATAAACTCTTGTTTGAAGCCTTGAATCCTCAAACCCATGTGTTTTTTTTATTAAAACCCTAAAAACGACCCGTTTTGATTTTCTAGCTAACGAATCCTTTTTCTAAACTTTTGTTACGTTAGAACATCTTATTTTTGCTTATTCTAATAAGCTATAACCTGCAAATATCATTTGGAACCCTAAAATAAGCTTACATGGCTTTTTGGACTTAATTTGCAAATATTTTCATGCATAGGGGTATATATCGTAACTTTCTGAAATTTATAACTAAAGGGGCTGAAAATGTCATTATTCTAAAGTTATAACTATAAGGACCTATCTTGCCAAGTTTCAAAGTTAAAGGTTTAAATTATATATACTTTATTATATAAAGGACTAAACTTGTAAAAGTTTATAAATCAATGGTATATATTGCCATTTTTGCAAACTTAAAAATATAAAATATAATATTTTTATATAAATTATAAAAATATATATTAATATTACAAAACTCGATTTTATTAAAACCCAACACATTTATCGTTATTAATCATCGATCGACGCATTATAAATCAATTACGTTATATATTTAACGTAATTTATCATCAACTAGCTTTTGAAGAAACTTAAAATCTTATCGTGTTACGTAACTAGGTAATTTCATGTGAGGGGTTCCATTTGGGTATTTGTTTTGACGAGTTTGTTGGGTTTACGATTTAAAGAGCCCTGGCTTCTCAAACGATACTACATGGCCTCTGGATTATGATAGCCCGAACAGTGATACAATATTTCCATAAATTAATAAATCAAAGTAATACTTTATGAAGTTTTGAAACATAAACCATCACACTAAGACTTGACATATTACCCTCAGGTTGTGTGACGAAGCCGTTACTTTCATTTGATATACTAGTTTTCCCTGTTCGGGTAGATAACATCGTACTACCATACGGACGCATTTCACTTGATATACTTTTACCATCAATCAGATTTCCCCTGTTAAGGTGAGTTCATAGCCTCGCATTTTAAATCTTTTGGATACTTTATAAACCTGCGAGGGGGATTCATGCTTAAACCATGAATGCAAGTGTTTTTCTAACTGTAAGTCAGATATATTATTGCCTAAGTGAAGAAAACTCATTTGACACAAAAGATGAACTAGAGAGAGAAAGTTGAGAGAGAAAGGAAAAGGGAAAAAATGGGATGGTTGATTGAACTATGTGGGAAAATTACAAAGAGAACCAACACCCTCTCCATGTGTGGAGAGGGTATTTATACTTAGTAAGTGGCCGGTTGGGCCTTGGCTTTCATGGGCTTTCCATGGGCCTTGGACTAACTAGCCCACTAAGTTTCCAAATATCGTATTCCTAACAATCTCCCCCTAAGGGAGGTCACTTCATGTTACAAAAACTTAATCCTAGCATACTATGCTGAGTCTTCATTCTTGTGCTCGCAGACTTGAATTTCTTTCTTTTCTTCTTCTTGTGAATATGTTGTAGTGACCTTGACTTTTAGGATAGAGCACATTCCTTTGACTTTAACTTGTATGTGATCCTTGAGCTTCTTGAGATCATCATCCAATCATAATCTCTATTCGTCATCTTATGATCATTTGCCAACTTGTGAACTTGTGACTTATGGACCGACATGCTCATACCTTTCTTGATATGTTATCTTGAAAAGCTTTAATATTGCATCTTTCTTGAGGTTCTTTACCTATAATACTTCGTCACTTCGAGAAAGACGTTCGGTATCAGAGTGACGAAAACTTCTTTGAAATTCTTTGATATTAATACTTCGTCACTTCAAGAAAGACATTTGGTATCAGAGTAGCGGAAGTCTTGAAATTTGTATTTGAGCCTTTCATGAAGTCCTTATGTTTGTCTATCGGGTATGAGCATGTGGCTATGGATCTTGTGAGTCAGCTGGAATCGGGAACCTCCACCACCATCTTTAAATAGCCTGCATAAAACAGTTAGCAATAAAGTGGGGGGACGAATATGGCTTTGTCATTCGCCCAGGTTTGGTTGGAGTAACCTTCAAATCCGTGAGGATCGACCTGTGATCAGATAGATTCAATTTAAGAAGAATCTTCTTGACAGGATTTCCAGCTGTAGTATTGAATCTTTCTAACACATAAGTATTAGATTCATCGTACTCAGCATGTTCTCATTATCGGAACGTCTCAAAGCAGACAGCACGATAAGAGTGAACCAGTGAGTTACTATCTCACCGATTGATATAGAAAATCGATTTGAAAATCAATC
>BQNB010066025.1:0-12561 GCA_026074375.1 Tanacetum coccineum | reverse complement strand
AAACAGACGTCAAGGTTTTTTCTGTTTATTTTTTTGGGGAAAACGAGTCTCCGACGTAGGCTATGTTTGGTTAGGGGCTTATCGGGCTTCAACTTTTAAAATAAATCAGCTTATAAAATAAGTTTCGTTTGTCACCCAGGCTTATGAATGTTTTTATAAGCCATAAGTGTGATAACCGGTGATTTTTCCTAGGTTATAGTATCCCAAAATACTATGACTGTATATCTACATATTTATATTCATTCCAATTTCTATAAGAAAACTCACAGTTGTCTTTTGTTGACTTATTTTACGCTAAACAGTTACGGTTTAACCGGCTGTCAAATAACTACTCACTTTTGAGTTAAGTTTCTATTTTCAAAACGACTACAGTCGCATATAATCATTTACCGGAAAACCTTCCTGCGTACAGCGAAAAACAACAACGGCGTGTACCGGCACGACCGAAAAGTCAAAACTCGTCTAAATGTCTCAAATAAATAAAATAAACTTATTTTAAGTTTTATTTGATAATTTCATAAAACGTTTGCATAAAACGACAAAATTTCGAGTTACGCTTAGAATTACCGGGAAAGGAAGAAACAACGCAAGTCCGCACTAAATCTAAAAAAAATTAACTATAAAACCTATAGTGTGAATATTCAAAGTTTAAGTAAACATAATTTTACATTCGATAAAAATACAAAAGAACTTCGGGTCACGTTTGTAAATCACGAACTATGAGCGATAAGCAACCCGACAAGAGACAAAACGACTAGGATTCCTCATAGGATCCCAAAACCAAACGAAACCCCTTAGAGACAACATGGCTAGTTTTTAGATACCATGTCAAGTCATTCCTTTTGGCATATATGGATTCAAAAACACACGCACATTCATGCATCTAAATCAAACTAGAAAATTCTCTCCCTTTCTCTCCTTCTTGCTCACGTCCGAACCAACAAAACACAATAAATCCATAAATTTTCAATCTTCAAACAAGAACAAGGTATCAAGATCATAAGGGTTAATATTCTAATAGTTGAGGTGTATTAAAAACAACGTTTATGTTGTTATTCAAGACCAAATCCTCATTCAAAACCCTCTTTTTGTATGTCTTCAAAATTCTATATTACTTGTACTTTTAATATCCTAATGATGATCTAAACATAGATGTCCAATGTGTTTGTTAAATTTTAAAACATAAAAACTATGAAAAACCCAATAAGGGTGCGTTTTTGGTTCGAAATAAACAAAATGGGAAGAACAAGAAAAGTGTCACTTTTATAAAATGGTCTTAATGATAAAATAACATTTAGGGTCTAAGAGCTTATTTTGAATTTCGGCTTAATAATAAGCTCATCGTGAGCTTATTTGTGTATTATGGGCTTATATTGGGTCTCGGCCCAAAAAGGTTTAAAAAGGAAAAATTGTGGTTTTGCTTATTCTATCTTCAGCTTATTCTAATAGCTTATTATATAGCTTATTTTGTTTCTTATTCGATTTCGGGCTTATTTGGATTTTCTTATTTCATTTTAGGCTTTTGTTTGGTTTTTGCCCAACAACCGAACCCAAAAAGGGTTTTGGTTTGCTTATTTTGAGCCCAGTGGGCTTAGCCTTGATCTCGCCCCATTTGAAAACGAATGTGGCTTATTCATGTTTGCTTATTCGCGTTTCAGCTTATTTTGGTACTTATTTTCACGGCTTATTTTATTGTTTATTTGGTTTTTGAGCTTATTGTCTACTCGGGCTTATTATTTTAATATTAGGCTTATTAAAGTCTTCGGCCCAATAAGGAAATAAGCTTCGGCTTATTTGCCTTATTGGCCATAGCTTATTCTTTTTGCTTCTTTTCCCTAACTTATTCTTGACATATTCGATTTCCAAGCTTATGGACTTATTTCTAGCTTATCTATAATTCTTTTGAGCTTATTGGGCTCACGGCCCAATAAGGGAATAAGTCTCGGCTTATTCTCTCGGCTTATTACTTTCGGCTTATATTTTCTAGTCATATTGCTAGCTAAATCCTATATCAAAATACTTAGTGATTTAATCATTTGTTTATTGGGCCTACAATCGGGCTTATTCTATTTTTAGAGTGTTTATTGGGCTTGTGTGCAACTATCGGCCCAACAAGACCCAATAACCTCTCGGCTTAATTTTGACTTATTAGTATAAATTATCTTGTCATATAAAGAGCTTATTAGCTTATTCTAATAATTATTTATCTATTTTGAAACTTGACAATTTATAAAATACTCGTATGGGCTAATTGGGCCGGGAAGCCCAATAAGGTTTAACTAACGCTTAGTTTTATACAATTGGACTAATTAAGAAACTCCTAATGGGCCATAAGGCCAAATGACTAATGGACTAAAACGGAAGAACTAAATATTTATAAATCCTTAATGGGCCATAAGGCCCAATAACAAATAAACTACTTACTAAACATGATGGGCTTTGGTTTTGACGAAACGTCACGTAAACGTGGATTTTGGCATTTTTCCGAAAAACTATTGAAATTGAAAAAGTGGTTGAAAATAAGGTTGGAAACCTTAGGAAAACAAACGGGTTATGTCAAAATTTTATAAAATAACATACACTTAGAAAATATCTTGGAAAACTTATTTTCATACAGTTCGACAAAAGGACACAATTTACTAATCATTAAATAATAATTTAGATTTAGCAAACGTTTATACTAAATTACAATCAACAAACTAAAAACTTATACTTATAATCATGATGTGTTTCAAAAGCTTTAAAATTATAATTACTGAAAATACCACAATTTAATTATATGGAAACACACTGGGTAAAAGTATAACCCACGTATGTAGTATTATCTTTTTAGGTAAGACCTGGGTTCGTCCACCTAGATTGTGAGTAGTGTTTAGATAATCAGAAATGAAAATAGACATTAACAATTTTGAAAAAAACATTTTGTTTACCAATGATAAAAAAGATGACTACTCGATAGTGTGAAATAAATTTACAAGTAAGTGGTAATGATGAAGACCCTTTAAGATGAACCATTAACTTATAAAAAGAAAGTTCTCCGTCAGAAAAACGTTTTCACAAATTATTTAATTAACTCAATACTTATATTTAGTAGACTAGACCAAACTGTCCACTGATGCTCGAATGAATCAGATAACTTATTATAACAAGCTTAATTTTGTTTAACAATTTATGAAAGTAGATTTCACTCGACACAGACATAAAGACCATAGAAAAATCATTAAAACCATATAGACATAACTGTCAGTGTCGAACAAATACCGATATGATTTATATAATCTAAGTTGATAATCTAAAAAACGAAAAAGATAGGAGTATAATAAGGGTCAAACATAAGCTTGAGATTAAAGAGATCACAATCATACCAACACATATTCATTATCTATAACTTCACTGAGGTATTCCATTAGAGATTTTAGCCTCTTATGACAATGTAGTTTCATAACATAACTGCTTCAATAAAGAAACTTCATTATAGTAAATAAATTATTTAGCCTAAAAGAATGTCAGCCTAATACGGAATTACATTAGTTTATATTAGCCTAAACAACGCACAGGCAGGACTAGAAATTGTCAGCGTATATATAGAGCGTATCCTGGCTTATATATATCCCCTACCATACTCTATGGATGGTTGAGGAATCATAATTTAGTGAATAAGGTTTTGTTTGTTTTCTCACTTCAAGGAACACACACACTTCCCTTTCCCTCTCCCTAATAATATGGCATTACTATTTAGTTCAATCCTCCCCGACCTACGGATCATTCTTTTAGCTTGTGAATCTTAAGTATATAAAAATGGTACCAGAGCTAACGAGGGTGTAATGATTCAGAGTGATAGTGTTTAGTGATTTTGTTTTTTTTCTGAGCTAACATTAAGTTTGGCGTTAACGGCTTATTTTTATTCACTCTTGCACTTCTTTCTTTCATTCTCTATTTGTCTGGTATCTATTTGTGGTTTAGTTTCGATCTAGAGTGGATCAAACTAGTGAGGATCGAACTAGTGAGGATCGAATTAGTGAGGATCGAACTAGTGAAGATCGAACTAGAGTGAACCGAACGAGTGGTTTTTCTTTTGGAGCCGAACGAGTTCTTGGTGTCTCAACCGAACGAGCAAAATTCTCTTCAAGGACCGAACGAGTTGAGATCTTGCTTGAACCGAACGCGTGTTTTTCTTGCTTGAACCGAACGAGTGATTTTCTTGTTTGGACCGAACGAGTGGTTTTTTGTTTGGACCGAACGAGTGAACTTCTCTCAAGGACCGAACGAGTGGAAAGCTGTTCAAACCGAACGAGCATAAATCTTTGTTCAACCGATCGAGTCAATCGAACCAGTGAACCGATCTAGCTAAGAACCGAACGAGTGGTTTTTTCTTTTGGAGTCGAACTAGAGTGAACCGAACGAGTGGTCCTTTCTTATTGGAGTCGAACTAGAGTGAAATCCAGTGAGGATCGAACTAGAATTTCTTGAAGGACCGAACTAGCATTTCATTGAGGACCGAACTAGCATCTTGCTTTAGGACCGAACTAGATAGGATCGCACGAGGTCTCTTGCTCAAGGACCGAGACGAGAAAATCTACAAGGACCAAACTAGATAGGACCGAACTAGTAACCTCATTGAGAACCGAACCATGCACCGAAACCTAGCAGAAAGGACCCGAACGTAGCAAATTTTAACTTAACGGTTATCTTCTTGCTTATGTAAAAATCCCGCGAAAGATACGATTCATTTACTTTCTCGTTTTAATCAAAGATTTGTAAAAACCACGAGAAACATTTAAATGATTCAATTCCACACAACATCACTTTACTACTTAAGATCCCTATCTCCATCACAGACATCACAAATGTCAAATACCAATACCATTTGGAACACAAACATCAATTGTTCTACAGAATGACCACAATATCTCGTGTTCAATTTCGAACATTCAATGAGAAGACACAACATTCCAAAAAGTAGATGCATGCACAGTCTATAAAGAAATCAAGACCCTATTTAAGTTTTCTCTCAGAAACTATTACAAGATTAAAGGCACCATGCCTATCTTTCAGAGAACGTTCATCGAAAGTTGTGTCTTCTCTTGAATGTTAGAAAGTTGAACACGAAAGAAATTGTGTCCATTCCGAAGAACACTTGATTTTATGTTGCAAATTGGATATTGTGTGTATTTGAACATTGATGTGTTGAGAATGGATATCGATCTTACGTAGGTAAAGTGATTGATTGTTTTGAAATTGATTAACGTTTACGGGATTTTACAAATCTTTGATTTAAACCGAGAAAAAAATTGTATCTTTCGCGGGATTTTACAAAATCAAGAAGAAACCGTAAAAATAAAATTTGCTTGTTCGGTCCTCTGCTAGTTCGGTTCACTGGTTCGGTTCTCAATGAAGTTACTAGTTCGGTCCTATCTAGTTCGGTCCTTGTAGATTTGCTCGTTCGGTCCTTAAGCAAAGAGACTCGTTCGATCCTATCTAGTTCGGTCCTAAAGCAAGATGCTAGTTCGGTCCTCAATGAAATGCTAGTTCGGTCCTTCAAGAAATTCTAGTTCGATCCTCACTAGTTTGATCCACTCTAGATCGAAACTAAACCACAAATAAACCGAATAGAGAAAGAAAGAAAGAAAGTGAAGAGAGAATAAAATAAACTTTTAACGCCAAACCAATGAGCTCATAAAAAAACAAAATCACTAACACAACACACTCGAATACAATACACCCTCGGTTAGCTCTGGTACCAATTGTTATACATAAGATTCACAAGCTAACAAGAATGATCCGAAGGTCGGGGAGGATTGAACAAATAGAAAGCCATATTATTAGTGAGAGAAAAGGGAAGATGTGTGTGTTCTAGAGAGAGAAACACACACACCTTATTACAAAATTATGAATCCTCACCCCTCCATAGAAGTATGGAGGGGATATATATAGCCCAGGATACGATCTATTTACTACACTTGACATTTCTAGTCCCTGCGTGTTCGGCTAATATAAACTAATGTAATTCCGTATTAGCTGACATATTTTAAGGTTAACATTTATTACAATAATGAAGTTTCTTATTGAATCAAGTTATGTTATGAACTACATAGCCATAAGAGGCTAAATCTCTCATGACTACTCAGTGAAGTTATGATAATGAATAAGTGTTTGGTATGATTGTGATCTCTTTAATCTCAAGCTTATGTTGCACCCCTATTATATCCTATCTTATCGGTTTTGCTTATCAACTTAGATTATATAATCATATCGGTATAGTTCGAAAGACCCGTTATGATCTATATGGTTTTAAAGATTTTTCTATGGTCTTTATCGTCTGTGTCGAGAAATCTACTTTCATAAATTGATAAACAAAATAAGCTTTGATATAATAAGTTATCTGAATCATTCGAGTGACACGTTTGGTTTAGTCTACTAAATATAAGTCTTGAGTTAATTAAATTAATTTGTGAAAACGTTTTCTGACGAGAAATCCTTTTTATAAGTTAATGTTTCATCTTCAAGGTCTTAATCATTACCATTACTTGTAAATTATTTTCAACTATCCGAGTAGTCATCTTTATTATCATTGGTTAAACAAAAGTTATTTTCAAAATTGTTAAAGTCTATTTTCTTTCTGATTATCTAAACACTACTCAAATCTATGTGGACGACCCGGTCTTACCTAAAAAGATTATACTACATACGTGGGTTATACTTTTACCCGTGTGTTTCCCTATAATAAAATTGGTATTTTCAGTAATTATAATTTTAAAGCTTTTGAAACACATCATGATTATAAGTATAAGTTTTTAGTTTGTTGATTGTAATTTAGTATAAACGTTTGCTAAATCTAAATTATTATTTAATGATTAGTAAATTGTGTCCTTTTGTCGAACCGTATGAAAATAAGTTTTCCAAGATATTTCTAAGTGTATGTTATTTTATAAAATTTTGACATAACCCGTTTGTTTTCCTAAGGTTTCCAACCTTATTTTCAACCACTTTTTCAATTTCAATAGTTTTTCGGAAAAATGCCAAAATTCACGTTTACGTGACGTTTCGTCAAAACCAAAGCCCATCATGTTTAGTAAGTAGTTTATTTGTTATTGGGCCTTATGGCCCACTAAGGATTTATAAATATTTAGTTCTTCCGTTTTAGTCCATTAGTCATTTGGCCTTATGGCCCATTAGGAGTTTCTTAATTAGTCCAATTGTATAAAAATAAGCGTTAGTTAAACCTTATTGGGCTTCCCGGCCCAATAAGCAATATTTTATAAATTGTCAAGTTCCAAAATAGATAAATAATTATTAGAATAAGCTAATAAGCTCTTTATATGACAAGATAATTTATACTAATAAGTCAAAATTAAGCCGAGAGGTTATTGGGTCTTGTTGAGCCGATAGTTACACACAAGCCCAATAAACACTCTAAAAATAAAATAAGCCCGATTGTAGGCCCAATAAACAAATGATTAAATCACTAAGTATTTTGATATAGGATTTAGCTAGCAATATGACTAGAAAATATAAGCCGGAAGTAATAAGCCGAGAGAATAAGCCGAGGCTTATTCCCTTATTGGGTCGTGAGCCCAATAAGCTTAAAAGAATTATAGATAAGCTAGAAATAAGTCCATAAGCTCGGAATTCGAAAATATGTCAATAATAAGTTAGGGAAAATAAGCAAAAAGAATAAGCTATGGCAAATGAGGCAAATAAGCCGAAGCTTATTTCCTTATTAGGCCGAAGACTTTAATAAGCCCAATATCAAAATAATAAGCCCGGGTAGATAATAAGCTCAAAAATCAAATAAACAATAAAATAAGCCGTGGAAATAAGTACCAGAATAAGCCAAAACACGAATAAGCAAACACGAATAAGCCACATTCATTTTCAAATGGGTCGAGATAAAGGCTAAGCCCATTTGGCTCGAAATAAGCAAACCAAAACCCTTTTTGGGTTCGGTTGTTGGGCCAAAACCAAACAAAAGCCCAATGAAATAAGCAAATCTGAATAAGCCCGAAATAGAATAAGAAACAAAATAAGCTATATAATAAGCTATTAGAATAAGCCGAGTATAAAATAAGCAAAACCACAATTTTTCCTTTTTAAACCTTATTGGGCTGAGACCCAATATAAGCCTATAATAAACAAATAAGCTCACGGTGAGCTTATTATTAAGCCGAAATTCAAAATAAGCTCTTAGACCCTAAATGTTATTTTACCATCAAGACCATTTTATAAAAGTGACACTTTTCTTGTTCTTCCTTTTTGTCGATTTCGAACCAAAACGCACACTTATGAGGTTTTTCATAGTTTTTATGTTTTAAAATTTTACAAACGCATTGTACATCTATGTTTAGATCACCATTAGGATATTAAAAGTACAAGTAGTACAGAATTTTGAAGACTTACAAAAAGAGGGTTTTGAATGAGAATTTAGTCTTGAATAACAACCCAAACATTATTTTTAATACACCCCGACTATTAGAATATTAACCCTTATGATCTTGATACCTTGTTCTTGTTTGAAGATTGAAAATTTATGGATTTATGATGTTTTATAGGTTCAGACGTGAGCAAGAAGGAGAGAAATGGAGAGAATTTTCTAGTTGGATTTAGGGGCATGAATGTGTGTGTGTTTTTGAATCCATATATGCCAAAAGGAAGGACTTGACATGGTAGCTAAAAATTAGCCATTTTGTCTCTAAGGGGTTTCGTTTGGTTTTGGGATCCTATGGGGAATCCTAGTCGTTTTGTCTCTTGTCGGGTTGCTTATTGCTCATAGTTCATGATTAACAAACGTGACCTGAAGTTCTTTTGTATTTTTATCGAATGTAAAATTGTGTTTACTTAAACTTTGAATATTCACACTATAGGTTTTATAGTTAAATTGTTTTAGATTTAGTGCGGACTTGCGTTGTTTCTTCGTTTCCCGATAATTCTAAGCGAAACTCAAAATTTTTGCGTTTTATGCAAACGTTTTATGAAATTATCAAATAAAACTTAAAATAAGTTTATTTTACTCCCTCCGTCCCAAAATTATTATCCCCCGACAAAAAACACACAGTTTAAGAAAAAGTGCATTTATTACTGCTTTCTCTTTCTTACTTTTTGACAGAATGACAGTTTTACCCTTAGCTAATTAATTAAAGTATTCTTTAAAGTTCGCAATAATAATATCAAACAAGGGTAATATAGTAAATTTGATCAAAGATCCCTATCTATTTTTAGTAGTGGATAATTAATTTCGAACATCACAAAAAGGAAACGTGGACAATAAAAATCAGACGGAGGGAGTATTTATTTGAGACATTTAGACGAGTTTTGACTTTTCGGTTGTGCCGGTACGCACTGTTGCTATTTTTCGCTGTGTGCGGGAAGGTTTCCCGGTAAGTGATTATATGCGACCGTAGTCGTTTATAAAATAGAAACTTAACTCAAAAGTGAGTAGTTCATGATAATAATCGATATTTGACAGTCGGTTAAACCGTAACTGTTTAGCGTAAAATAGAAACTTGTTTGTTCACTGGTTATCACAGTCTTACCTCCTTAAAAGAATTTTGTCCCGAAATTCAGTTCGAATTACCAGACGGGTGACGTAGAGTGGAAGGTAAAAGCACTAGGTACGATGTCCTGTTCCTACTAGTCTTTCTGAGCATGGTCCTAGTCCGGTCGTTGACTTGGATATTTTCCGGAGTTAACGATTGTTTTATCTAGGAGTCGTTATAGGTTATCTAATGTTTCGTGTCGTTGGTCTCTTCTGAGTTAGGTGTTTGATGATGATGTGGCTCGCGTCGTATCCATGTTGTCTCAAGAAAGCTAACGGTAATGCCTATGGGGTCTTGCTTGCTAGGGTCTAGTCGGTTATATTAAACTTAAGGGAAATGGGTATTTCACCTATATTATGATAATAAGATTTGTCGTTTTGTTATAAAAGAAAAGTTTTGGTCTAGGGTTTGCCTTGTATGGTCGAATCTACTTGTGTTCCTCGTGAGACAGTGCCTAGCCCTTTTGTCTTTCGCGTATAGGTGGGTCGTGGTGTTTTCCCCTTACGGCGTCGTTCGCCATTCTAAGGTAGTGTTGGTGCTTAAAGTCGAAATCTACTAAGGAATCCTATTTAAATTTCATCGTCCTATATAAGATCTTTACTGGGTTCTAAGAGGTCCTCAGTGGGGTCTTCTTATGTTCTCCTCTCTTTCGGTTATTAACCTCCAAATGTCGTCTTACAAAGCTACTTACGTAAGTCGGTTCGTTCTGAAATAGTGGTAAAAAGAAAAAGATTGTAATGAAATGAGTGTAGGGGTTTCAGGAGAAGTGAAATGAAATGAGTGAGAGGTTGATTGGAATGGTAAACATCATCGGAAATAAGTGGATATGTTATATCATAAGAAATTTAAGATAGATGGTGTACACAGCCGAAATCGCAAAAACTCTTGTAAGATAACTACTAAGGACCTTCGATTCATATGTTTTATATAAATTTTTCCTACCACTAAAGAAAAGAACGACGATTTCAAAGTGAGTCTACTGCTGACTAAGACTACTCAGTTCAAACCTACCACTAATTAAAGCTACTCAGTTTAGTGAAGTATATCAAACCTACTATGCTAGTCTATCTTACCTCTCTAAACGGTCCATCCTCCGCTCAAGTGTGGCTACGCTCTCTCTCAGTCCCTACATCTCTCGCTAATTCGCAACGTGTTGCATCCTCAAAGCATGTATCTCCCTCTGATCCTCATACCTAACCTGCCATAGAGCTACTCTCTGGGCGTCTGTTTGTCCTGCCCATGCCTCAAGGGCCAAAACTGGTCGCCATAAGGCACCGAAAGTGATAGTGGTCTACTCATGCCCTCGTTCCAGACTCCTAAGCCTGAAACGTTGCAAGTGAATCTCATCACGAACTGCCTCTGACCTCGCAAACAACCAGGTAAAGTCCCTACTATACCCCTCGAAGAGGGTTGGTGGCAATGCATCTAAACGCTGGGTATGGTCATAAAGTATACTCCCGTGAAGCTCAAGTTGTGCTCCTACCTCTAAAAACTCATCCTCATCTACTGCTATGGTGGCTGCTGGGGTGGTCACTGGTGAAGCTACGGGTGATGGTACAGTCAGGGATGCTGGTGAAACAGGTAAGGAACCGGATGACCACTCAGGTGATGCTGGTGTCTGAACAGGTGTACGGACTGGTGGTGCATCGTAGTTAATGTCTATGTATACGGTGTCATCCTTAGGGTCAACCCATGTGGGACGAGTAGGTAACCTAGGCGTGGGAGTCTCATCTACTCTCTGTTGGTCTGGTACGGACCTAGAACTCTGTCCTATCTTAAAAGTATTGGGCACAGGGCATTCTACTAACTCTAGGGCACGACGTCTAGCCACCTCGTATCCTAAACCCAAAGGCTCATCCGCGGTTGTATCCTCAACCAGGACTGCCTGCTGTTGCTGACCCTCAGGTGCAATCTCCTCACTCTCCGAGCCGGGACCCTTGTCCTTCGACTCCTCACTCTCTGAGCCAGTGCCATTGGCCTCCGACTCATCACCCTCGGTCTCAGTGTCTAATATCGGCTTAGAAGTGCCTCGATACCTCTTTCGTAAAGGAAGGGTCAGAGATGATGCTGGTAAAGCTGATGAAGAAGGGGCCTCGTAAGAGGGTCTGTACCTCTTACGGAATGATGATGGTGATAGGGTCATCGCCTCAGTCACTCTGGATGAGGTGTCAAGCAAAAGGGTGGGTTGAGTATGTACGACCATACGTGCAGTACCGCGGTAATAGAAAGCTCGAGAAGGTGTAGGGATGGGTGATGTCTGAGTAAGTGGATGAGCAGGGGATAGTGGTGAAGTAGAACCTGATGGTGAAGCAGTCCTAGTCTCAGATGCCTCCATGGGCTCTGAATCCTTATCTGAGTGTGGAGTATCAGGGGTGTAGTCTAGGAAAGTTGGAGTGTAGTCAGGTGATAGGGGTGCTGCCCTAGGGGATAGTGGATGTGTCTCCTCAGTCTCAATGGGGTCCTCAAAAGGTTCAGAATCAGGGTCCATAACAATGGGTGTGTAAGCCTGCCTAACTAGCATATAAGGGTCATCATGTAAAGGAGTGGTCACTGGGGAGTCTCTGGCTCTGTCAGTAGGTGTGATAGTCTCTGGGACAGTGTGGGCTGATGGGGGAAGACATGGCCTGTGATAACACGGTAGGTGCATAAGTAATCTCATAAAATAGATTAATCGAAATTATCAGCATAGATTGCTTACATATAGTACTTAGTAAGAAATTATATCTCAAATACTTATAGTAATATGATAGACGCACCAAGCAAACATGAAATGTAAGCATCGGCAACGATGACCAGCAAATAGGAATAAGGCAAGCATTTAAGGCGACAAATAATGCAACTAAGGCAATCATACAAGTCAATGGACAATCAATGATGATTCACGCATTAGCAGTCATGGTGAACCATATGTAAGAGTCTAATGTGAAGGTACTTATATATAATATGTATGTTCATGGTCCAGAAATTTTTCAGGTGATCGTAGAATTCTATATCCCCCTAACATAACTTGAAGGGACTACCCTCATCA
>BQNB010066024.1:4776-30800 GCA_026074375.1 Tanacetum coccineum | reverse complement strand
ATGATTGTTGCATTGTTTCCAAAGATCTTTTGATTCTACAGAGGGTGGGAAATTTGTGATGTAGATCGTTGCGGTAACATCTTGGAGGTTATTAAATTTTGAATTTTGGGGGTGGTTGCCGCCGCTCATTGCTGCGGTAATTTGTTAGGGTATAAACAACAGTTTTTTTTTAAATTACACCATAAACTAGACTAACTGTTAATAATAACCTTAATAGCTTTTTCACCGCATACCCTTGTGGCAAAAAACAGATTGTATTTGGAGATCTCCATGCGGTCTGAGTGTTCGTGCATTAGCATTATATAAACAGCTGAAACTAGGGGTGGCAATAGAGTCGTGTTCGTGTTGATTTGTTCGGGTTCACGGGTTGGCGGGTTATTATGACTTCTACCCAAACACGACCCATTTATTAATCGTGTCAAGAAACTCAACCCTAACCCATACCTGCATAACACGTGTAACCCGTTTGTGACCCGTTTAACATGCTTAAGTAAATTGGTCAACCGGTGAACAAGGTTGGTGGTTTGTCGATTTAACTAATTTAAATGCAAAAAATGATATAAGGATGTAAAATATGATAAACATAACATACAAATAATTATGCAACAATTTTAATGATATACGAGTTATAATTGAAACTCACTCCTATTAACTACATAACAAAATACATCTAATCCAAATCCAACATAAAATTCAAGTTATATATTTTATTTTTAGAGGCTTATATATACTTAAACGGGATCACGTGTTGACATGTTTAATACTTACTCAACTCAAACACGACCCATTTATTAAACGGGTTATACGGGTTGACCTATTTTTGACCCAAACCTGTTTATCCTCAACCCAAACCTGTTTAACTTCGTGTCGGGTTCGTGTCGTTTATCGTGTCATGTCAAAAATTGTCACCCCTAGCTGAAACCATAGTTATAAATACGTTACTTCAGTGATATGATACTTTTTGTGGCAAGCGAGTACATACAATTTCTCAATAAACAATTGAAGGCACACTTCACATTGTTTGTTTGTTTGCCAAGACTTTATCATGTTACAAGTCTTCAAATTTTACACCCTTATGAGCCATTATCAACTACTTGAAACATCCTATTACTTGAATATAGCATTCATGACTTCTTGCTGACTAACTTGTCTATTGTGTAGTCAGGTACATGACTCTAGAAACCAGGCAAGACTCCAATTTCCGTACTTCAAAATACCAAAGTTTTGCACTTTGTCCAATTTCTTGAAATGGTAATGTTGTCTCCATATAGGAATCGATGTTTCTTGTCTGTTTAGTCTCTACATAAACGCTGATAATCGTTTTCCTTATCCAACACTTTTTGTTTCTTTGGTACATCATTGGCTACTATAAGGATTAGATGCCACGGCCTCACATTCAAGTGTGGTTGGCGTGTCCACTTGGTAGATGTCGTTCTGGTGTAACGAACTCTTAATTTAAAGATACAAAGGCTGGATTCGCCTTTTTTGAAGATGTTTGAAGCACTTGTCTGTTTTTTTTTGTTAATGTAGGTTTGTTAACCCATTGTTACCATGTAGTTAAGACTTCTACAACATTAGATTGTTGTTTGTGATTTATAATGGAAAATATGGTTGATGAATTTATAGTATGATTTTTTTTGATACTTTGTTTTGTGATTTTTTATACAGTAAGTTTATAATTTAATATAAATTATTATTGTTTGTTTGGTGCCTTCTAATTTTATGTGACCATTGGATATGATCAACAGGCACACGAAAATATATACATTTTTTACGTCTAAACTGCTTAGTAGTGTCACATTTATTAACTTTTTTGTCACTTTATGCTTAATTTGTATGTGACTAAATATAAAAACCATTTTTGTTGATATAATATTACAAAAGGCAACACGACATAAAATATGTGGCGATTGGTTATGATCATTTAGTCATACAAAAATACACATTTCTTCACTTTAAACAGCATATGGTCACACTTAATAATATTTTTGGTCACTTTATGCTTAATTGTATGTGACTAAATAAATAAAAACATGATTTGTGTGACTAAATATTACAAAAGGCCACACAAACATAAAATTCATGTGGCCATTGGATGATCAATAGCCACACAAAATACTCATTTTTCACATTAAACAACATATAGTCACACTTATTAACACTTTTGGCCACTTTATGCTTAATTGTATGTGACTAAAGACAAAAAAAAAATATGCTTTGTGTGACTAAATATTACAAAAGGCCACACAAACATAAAATTAATGTGGATTGGCATGATCAATAATCACACAAAATAACATTTTCTTCACTTTTAAACAGCATTTCTATGATCACACTTATTAACACTTTTGGTCACTTTATGCTTAATTGTATGTGACTAAATATAAAAAAAATGATTTTTGTGACTAAATATTACAAAAGGTCACACAAACATAAACTTCATGTGGCCACTGGATGAACAATAGTAACATAAAATACACATTTACTTCACTATAGAACCATATTGGGTGCGCGCGTCGCACTCTACACTTATTAACCCTTATGAAACTTTATATTCATATTATGCCACAAAATATAGAAAAAAAACATGCACTTGTGTGACTATACAGTGTTTACGGTCACTAATACTGAGTAATCCACTAAAAATTTTTACTTAATCTAGTCACACTTGATAGGTTTTGGTCATGTTTTTAATGGATTCGGCACATAACTCAAACAATGTGACCGTAGATACCTTAACGGTCAGCGGACTTTTAGTACACACACTTGCAAAATTCATGTGTATACTGTATAACGCCGGTGCATCGAGTTTTAGCGCCCCACCTCCCTTAGCAACAAACCCCCCATTGCCCACCACAAACATCGAATACCTCTGACGCATACCCCCCCCCCTCGTCCGCGTACGCCTACCCCCCCCCCCCTCCCCCCCACCCGTTACCCCTGGTAGGAACGTACCCCCCCCTACCCGCTCATCACAATATCCAACCCTACTCCCCACCCCCCCCACCCCAGCCTCACCCACCTCATTCTTCCTCAATCTGCCGCGTCTACTTGCCTTTATTACTCTCTCCTCTATCTCCGTTACTATGCCACCTTCCCCCCACTGCCATGTACTCAGACGTTTTTATCCTTATTCATAAATGCTTTTAATTGGGTTTGGATATTTAGGGTGTTTATGAAATGGTTTATTACTTTATGAAATTCTTTTCGCAAATGTTGATTTTCTTTTGGCGTATAGCTTAATTGGTTTTGGGTTTATGTTTCATAAGCTCACTTTTTATGGCTTATTTTAATTTTTTCGGCTTATATAAGTTTTTTATGTCATAATAAGCTTAAGAGATGGTGCCTGCCACCATATGTATGAGTAAACTAGCCTCCAACGCCACCAAAAAACGTCCGCCAGTCCGAAACATAAGCTTAAACCAAATAAGCCATATGGCTTGATTTATAACTTCTTATAAGCTCAGGATTCATGATGAAATCTACACCAAAGTGGGGCTTTTAGGACCCTTTCATAGGACTCTTTTATATTGACGTCCTAATAATAAACATGTTAGGACACATAAGCTTTTTAGTCGTATTGTGGTCAAGCTAATGATACACTTAATATATAGGTCCTCTTACAACATATTTATAGGACACTTATTTATTAAGGTCTTATTAACATACCATGTAATAGGACACTTTTCTTGTAAGTCCTATTATGTAACTATTTTTTGGATGCTTGTTACTTAAGGTCCTATTACTATGAAATCTAATAGGACACTTCAAAAGGGGATCCTAATATACTAGCTTTATAGAACCTTTCTTCGTGATGGTCCTATCAAAACAAAAATTAACAAGGCACTTCAAATATAAATTTTTGTCAAATTAATGTATTTGACCTTTGCTTTGCTAGTTGGGGCCTTATCATAATAAAATGTACTTAGAATCGCATCATATTTTTTGCGGGTCCAAAACAGAGTTTTTGTATCCTCAAGGGACCATTTCTTAAATCCACAAAAATGTATGAATTAACGAGAGAAAACCCTTGTATCCTTTGGAAACAATCATTGTTTACATCATAAGGAATAGCTCTGATAATACTCTTGGTTCAGTGGAGCACTAACTGGAGTGAGCACGAGCCGAGACTCGAACCCGTGAACTTTTATCTACAAAATCTCTCCAGTTGGCCTATAAATTTTTTGAAGATGGATACCAACTGAGACAAAAATATTTGGTAAAATAAATCATAATTACATGTCTTATATAACTACTCCTATATTGAATATTGTATACACAACTAACACTAAAGTTACATAATATCTTAAATTTTAAGGGTGCCACAACCCTCACAAGATACGTTTAGGGTTGAGCATCACGTTAAAACCGACTTACACTAATTAAACCTGAACCAAATTGAAAATAGATTTTGTGGAAAACATGAACCAGTAACCGAACCGAAGTGATTCAGCTCGATTTTTGTGTCAGCCCGTTCGGTTTGGTTTGGTTTATACAGTTTAGGTATGTTTTCCTCGGGTTTGACTTGAACCGAAGCAAAAAATCTTAAATGTATGGAACCAAAAACCGAAATGATTATGATCGTTCGATTTTGATCGTACTGGTTCGCCTCTGATTTTTGGTTCGGTTCGGTTTCAGTCTATTATACACAGCCATAACTACGTGTAGAAGGTTATCTCACACGTTATGCGAAGTTACACTACGAAAATGTATCACTCTGAGACATGGAGAAACAAGACACCAGAAAATTAAAAAAAATGTTACTACGAGGGAATGGTTTGCATACCGCGGACAAGACATGCGACTAATATACTCAATGATACTTAATGATGTACCAATCTAGCAGTTCGAAGGTCTCCCCTTCGAACTCAGTCATATACTACATTCCCAATGATATGGGTAAACCTTCTTAAACATCTTGGTGTAAAATCATTCGTAAGCAATGGTTACCACTATGGGAATTCGCCAATTGAAGCCTAACACCCTTCGAGGTATGCTCTTCGAAGATATTAATGCAGAGGTTTAATACGACCAAGTGAAACACACGATCACACCCTCTAAATGATTTACCGCCAAGCTTGAATTTTGGGACACTCGCCCAACGATTAGCTAAAATCATGGGACACCCTCATGATATCCGGTTTTAGTGTAGAAGCTTGTCATAACCTATTTCCATCACATTGGTCATTTAGGTTTGATTGCGCTTTCAACATCTACTTTACATACATTAGCACTTATTGCAATCACAAACAACTACTTACTTTCACGTCAGAGGTGTTTCGCGGGGCCCAACCCCTTTTCTTCACTTAAGGTAGTGTCTGTTATAGTCACATGTCACCTTTTTCTGAAACTGGAAGCCTCATATACATGTTACATAACCGGATGATCGTGTTTCCTGATGATATGTTGATTCCATAATCGGAGACCATGTTTGATCAATTGTGGTCACCTTACTATGAACATTTGATCATGTTTTTAGTAGAGAAAGCTGAGTTGACGTTGCGGTGGCACCACGATCAGCTGCGGGCACCATTACTATAAGTCGTATACATGTATTTAAGTTTATGACTTATTTTCATAATCGATACTCCCTCCCGTCCCAATTTATTTGTCCACTTTTAACTTTTTGAATTTTTTTTCAACTTTGACCTTAATTATTATTTTTATATATATAATATTTGATATTAAATATATGAATGGATTGAGTTCTAAGTATATTTTATTTAACCTTAATTAAATTTTTTTGTGTATGATATATGAATGGATTCAGTTCTAAATGATATACAATTTCATCAAGTATAATATAACACAAACTAAAATATTTATAGTCAAAATTGAAAAATAAAGACTTTAAAAAATAAAAAAGTGGACAAATAATTTAGGAATAGACGTGGTATTTAAAAAAAGTTATTGATTCTTGTGTATCTTTATAAATAAAGTTCCAATTATTTTAGTAACTCCCTCTCCCAAATATATTTCCCGCTATCATAAATTAATGAGTTCCCTCCCAAAATTTGGACTTCCTCCAAAAATCAGATCTACTAACTTCTCATATTGTCATTGTTTTCATTGACTGTCACGTTTCCCTTATCCTTACCACATTACAATTCAATATCCCACTCACTGAAAAACTGTCCTACACACCAAATTTGTAGCAGACCTAACCGTATACCCACAAGTCGCTAATTGATATCGCATGAAGGGGAAAGCGAGTAATGTTTTTTGTATAGCCATTTACATTTTAAGTATGTTACCATATCTTATTTCGCATCTATTGTGGCTATTATGGTCTCGATATACGGGAATTTTGGTATAATTTGCATTTTGTTCTGTGTTATTGGGGGTTGGATTTATTGCATATGTATTGTCATTAGTTTCTATTCGTCTTTAGTTATTTAATTGTTTACTTGTTGTGCTTCAATCTAGTATGGAACCCATAGTCATGATATTTTTCCTGAGTTGGCGTTTTCATGTTCGCTGGGTTGGCGTATGCTGTACGCCAAGTGTTTTTCGTTTGGCATTCTTCGTAGGTTTTGAGGAGGTTTCTTCTTTTCATCCTTCTCTCGGGACTTGGTTGGGGTTTCATCAAAATCCATCCCGAAGTGGAAATACGGTGGCTCGGCCTCCGGGGTTATGGGGGTTTTCTTTTGCCGAGTGAAACCGATTCGTCGGCTCTCGTGTCAAAAGTTTTTTCTTCCGTTGATTCCCTCGCAGTTAAAGTCTAGGGATTTTACCATTTTTTGATGTTATGTAATTCTTTTTGTTGACTCTATTGTACTTTAAGTTTCTAGCGTCTTGCTAGACTCTTTTTTATATATATTCCATCTTTGCCGTTAAAAAAAACTATACATTGTGAATTGTGATGCAGGTTTACAAGGGATATACATTGTTCTGATCCTCTTTGGTGAGACTTCAATATTGATTCAACATTTGACCATCCATGGGGTTTAACCAAGTAACTAATCACGGTTATCTTCTATCACTTATGTAAGGTAGTAAGGTAATATTTATGAACTTGAGACTGCGTATGAAACCATAATTTTTGTGACACAATACTTACACTTGTATATGTACTTTTGCGCATAGGTGGATCCGGATCAGTTGGGCAAGAATATCTTTAAAGCCGCGTAGTTTTTTTACATGTTGGAAAACTATGATAGTTATACGGAGTCATTTGGTTTAGCTATTACCACTTTTGGATTCTGATATATTTCTACTTATGTTGTATTTTAGATTGATACCTTTGTGTAGTAAGTCAACTTTTTGAATGATAAATCCTGAAGGAATATCTTTGGATCTAATTTTTATTGATTATTGTCTACTGTAATATTGTAATCACAGTGTTGATCAATAACACGTGTGTGTCTCATGTACCAAAGTGCTAAAAAGCCAAGTAATCCTTTATGGGACAAGAAGATTAGTGTTATAAATTGCCTCACGTGAGGACCCTTTTAATTGAGGTCGTTCTCATATCTTGTGCTATTGATCTATGAAGTAATACCTCCGGAATATCATATTCCGCTGCGACCTATTTTTGGGGTGTTACACGTAACAAAGACATTTTGGAGCTTAAACTAAATGAGTATTCTACTAGCTTGGTGGCACACAATATTTATCAAGAGACTTTATATCCTCCCTATAATCTGAAACAGTCACGTGATTATGTATATGATACAATCATACAAATGATTATGGATATGATATAAACCTCTTCAGCCAAACGACTAAATTTATTCTTGGCTATGGAAAACATGAAGATTCCTCATATGGCGTGCCTAAAATCAGCAAGCGCCTACTTAGACTCAACTACGTACTTCTAAGTGAATGTAAGGAAGTCCTAGGTTGAGGAATACGGGAAGAATGCTTTTGGAAGTACCTTCCTACAAACAGAGTGGAGTGGTAAGGGCGAATGAGCTGGTCCCCCATAAAACTCTTCCACATAATACGCCATCAAGCAGCCCGACATTTTCTTCCAGTCGCAAAAAAAAACAGGTTTGGACTTAGAAACTGAAAACATGAATTATTTTGTATTGTTATTGAATAAAATTTATCTGTATTTTAGGAGGCTAAACGTGCATTAGAAGAACATGAAGTTGTAGGACATCAAATTGTAGATCCCGTCTGTGAATCTAAAATTGCGTTGGTAAGAGTGTCAACTTATTAAGCTAAACTAATTTGGCTGAATATATACTTAAACTACAGCGTGTTCTTGCTTCTTTGTAGAAAAATGTATACTTCTAAAGAAAATCATGCGATTTTAAAGCTAGAAGAAAGAAGCAGAAGGTGTGAATGCTCAAAGATGTAAACAATAAAAGGTCTCGGCCAACTTCTTGACGTGCGCGACTATCTTTCCCAGGTAACTTACCTCTCATTGGTTTTCCTTTGTTAAGTGACTGACCATTAGCCTGCACATTATTTATTTCATGTTTTTATAATTAGTCAGATGTGTATAATAAATCTCGGTTACTTAAATAAAATTTAGATGCTAAACTTTAAGGTATACCGCCCAACTTGAATGGCTCTTTAGGCTTTTAGCAAAAACACTTCTCAACTAATTATCATGTGAAGCTCTACGTGACTACATAATATTTGGGCATTCTCTGAAGTTGACCCTTCATTTTAGGTAATTTTAATATTTCTGATCAAACACCCTTTGTTTGAATCGGACAACCCATTTTGAATGAAGAGAGACATCGCCAATCTGTCTAACTCTCAGTGTCAGATATATAAGTATCATTGTCCCCAAGCATGACCTTCATAAGTAATAAAAGCATAGGGTAAAAAGCGGCAATGATATTGATAAAGTAATCGACATTTACTTAAAATAATGTAACTTATAGGTATCTGCTCAAAACTGTACACATGTTTATCTTGCTCAGGAATTCCTATGAATGCGTTAGTAAGTCCCTTTATATGAAGTTTCGTGAGTACCTATCCTATAAGCTTATGAAACTGCAAGCTTTGCTAAACCACGAGCATACAGTAATGCGCTTAAATGATCAAATTCTCATTGTTAGCAAAATCATATACATTAATCACATTGTTTACCGGACTACCCCAGGCACTTCTATGCTAATTGAAAATAGACTTAAAAAAGTTAGTCATGATACAAGTATCATTTTACATATAGAAATGATACTTTTTAGTGATTTTTAACCCATTTTCCTTTTCGCTTATTATTTTTTACCCATTAGGAATAGACTGATTCATTGATAAGTGCAATGTGATGAAATTGACATATTACATAATAGTACCGCCTGGTAATAAATGAATTATTACATAGTGCAACGTGATGAAACTGATTTATATGACATGATATATTACATTCTTTTCCTACCTGAATCGACGATGTCAGGATCATAGCACCACAATGAGACCCACTGTACTGGAACCATAATAGCCGGTGTGGTTGCAGTTGAACACTTATAATTATAAGCATCGAAAAATCTATCTAGGGTGACTAAAGTAAACTAAGTAAATCATAACACAGAATTGTTGGATCATCAAGTGAAATACAATACCGATATAAGTATTTCGGTATCTCTTTTTAAGTGATATGAAACCAAACCCATACCCAAGAATCGGTGCGCGACCTTGGTAGAGTGCAAGTAAACAATAAATTTTGTTACTATTTGCATTATGTTTCGCTAATAATATAGGCGATTGTCTAGCCGTTTGAGTGAATCATTTTCAAACTTCATCCATTTGTACATCTAGAATGTTATTTAAAATTATAGTTTCTTTGAGTACATTTTTTTTATTTAGTTGATGCAGTGTCACACTATAGTTGTGTTTTAGCATGTTTCAATTTGGAATAATAAGATATGAAATTTGAACGATACAAAGATAAGAAAGTTTATAATGATAGGTGGAATCATTAGAATGTGATATACTGCTCCAGGTAAATTCATCTACTACTTTCACTACTCATTGTTTTAAATGTTATTGGAGTATTTGGACTAATCGACTATATATATGTTTAGAAATTTTCCTCGATGTAATTGATGATTTATTTGTGTCATCTATTTACTATGTATATAATGGGTCGTAATTCCTACCTCTATTTGATCATGTTTTTTGTAGGTTTTTGTAGGTACCTGCTCGAACAAGCTGATTTAATGTAAACATAGACGAGTGTTGTTTTTTTGGATAAGATGGCATGTCAATTCAGGCTTATTTAATGTATTGTTTTTAATGTGTTGTGTATTTTAATTAAAATTGCAGAGAGTTCATTTGTTGAGGAAGTGGCAGGGATTAGAAAGTTAAAAGCTGGTCTGCAGAAACTTGGTCATCAGATTCCGGATTAAGAACTTCAACCGCTTATGGATGTCGTAAGTCCTATGTCTAAAAAAATGCGTAATAGTCATCATTCATGTGTGTAATATACAAACAGTAATGGAAGACGTTTCTGCAGGGTGATTTAGACAAAGATAGACGTATGGATCCTTGAACAGTTCACAAACCATTATCCGTTTTTCCCCCATAACTTAAAGTTTATCATCTTCAAAAACTATCTGAACTGAATACATTATCCTATTAGATCTTCTTGAAAATGATATAGGAGATTTTCATGTTTATATATTGATGAAACAAGTATACAACTGATGCATTCTTGCAAGTTGTTGATAAACAAAAATCAAAAGAGAATGGAGAAGGGTTAACAAAAAGAGTGACAGGCTTAGGGTCTACAGATTGCAATTCAGGATAATTTGTTGGTTCATACAGGTTCATACACATGTACTTACTTTGTAGTTGGTAAACTAATACATTTGTACGCCTTTATTAAATGATGTATACAGGGTGTATGAAATGTAATGTCACTTATGCGAATAACATTTTTTCTTAGCCAAATGTCTCGCATAAACATCATAGTCAAACAGAAATATGAGCCGCATAAGAGAGGGGATTGCAAACGCCCCGCAGCGGAGCGCGGGCAAACCCCCTCGTTAAATAAATAAATAAAAAATGCGGCGTTTAGTTGTTAGAAATTTTTTTATTGTTTTTCCGCTTTTAAATGTTTAGAGAGAATGATTTTCTTTCTTTAGAAAAGAGCGGAAATTTTTGAAAACTCATTTATATAGAGTTATGTTTTTCTCTTTTAAAAATATGAAAAGCGTTTTCATCCGCTTTCATTCATTTATATACATTTACATACGTTTTATTACGTTTTCATCTGTTTGCATCCGTTTTTGTACGCTTTTATACGTTTTCATCCGCTTTTACGCGTTCTTATCTGTTTTCATACATTTTTATACGTTTTTATAAATTTTCATCTGTTTCCGTTCGTTTTATCCGTTTTTATATCTTATAATACGTTTCATACGTTTTTATTCGTTTTCATCATTTTTTGTTCGTTTTTATACGTTTTATATGTTTTCATCCCTACAAAAATGGACAAGATCAGACAAAATGGATAAAAACGTATAAAACGGAAAAATGCGTTAAAGAAAACGTACAAAACGCATAAAAGAGATGAAAATGGATGAGAATGTACAAAAACATACGAAAATGTACAAAACCAGATGAAAAAGGATAATATAAAGTATAAAAACGGATGAAAATGATAAAAGCGTATAAAACGGATGAAAACGTAAATAAACGTATAAAACAGATGAAAACGTAAATAAACGTACAAAACAGATGAAAACGGATGAAAACAGTTAAAAACTAAAGAAAACGTAAAATGTTTGAAAACGGATTAAAAATATTGTTGGTGCAACATTGACTAGGATTTCCTTTATGTTTTAACGATAAAAAATAAGCGTTCGCAAAACGTAAAATAACAAACGATAACCAAAATCCGTAAAATTGGATTTTAGCTTCTGGCGCGCAAGTCACGCGTCAGCACGTGGCCAGTGCGCCACCTGTGAATTCCGTTTTTACGTATTTTCTTTTGTCGGCTTTCCTCTTACCCGACACATGTAAAAACTTCAATAAAGGTATGTATATGATATTTGAGCATTTAGAAACACTCCAAATACGGTTTAGACTTATAGAGAAGCAAAATCGAATCCTCTCGTTTTTCAACAAAATGCCAACTCAAATCGTTTATCAAACGCCTTCCAGCGAAGGCTAAAACTTCTTTCTAAACCTAGTATGATCATATTTTCAACATACCATCAAACGAAAGTATTCATTTGACCTTAATCTGGATTTACGTTATTCCTAATCACGTAACTGGTTTTACTCCCTTATTGGTCAAACTAAGTCAAATGTCACTTTGCGTAAACGCATCCTTTCCCGTTATTTGATATGTTTTACTTGAGATGTTAAGCACTTAGCTTGTTTGCATCAAGAAGATTTGTGATCAAATCCATTGTTGATTATCATGGATTAAATGACTAAATGAGTTTATGGTATTTGAAGATTAATCATGCTTTGAGTTTTCTCATCTCCTTACCTATAAATGTTTGACAAACTCACATGTATTTCTCACATGTACAAGATAACTTACAAACTCCCATGCCTTTTCTACATAATCCTACAACCCATCCTTCCTAATCATTTGTTTACCCTTCTTCCCAACAAATGATTATATCCTTCACATACTGTAAAACACTTCGTACTTAAACCATCCTATAGTCACATATGCCCACTCTTTTCTCTCTCATTGGCAATGTGATTATAAACCCAAATCAATCCTTTGATTTCATCATCACCTTCATACTTTTATCTACAAAGCCTTCTTCAAGCCTAAACTCCTCTTCACATAAACATTCCTCATATAACACCCACATGGGACAACTTACATTCCATTACACAATGTACTCTCCTTATACTTGTTGTGCCTCTTATCCCCCTCATTCCCTCTATAGGCTCCTCCACATCCCATCAAAACATTCTCCACCACATATCCACTATTCACCTTCTTCCTCACAATAATTTGAATTTCACACACACACACGCACTCTATCATTCTCATCCTTGATCAAGTCACTTCATCAATCCAAGTTACCTTACTCACTTCTCCTCTCTTGAAATATTCCCTTGTACCCTAACTAGCTTCTTTAAACCTTTAGTTGGATCCTAACTAAGCTAGTTACATTTTGAGGAATACCCAAAATACCCTTGTTCGATTGTTCTTTTCTCTCTTTTTGATATCGGACAAGCAAAAGGCTTTTTAATACTTTACAAACGCTTTTAACAAATGGCTATTTGAGTTGGTTGACCTTGAGTGTAAGAATGATAGAAAGGTCATGGTGTAAAGTACAATTGGGGGGTTTTAACAAGCGCGGGTATTTAAAATGCCTAAGTCCCAAAGAAAATGATTTTCGGAGTCTGGCACGCTGGCCACGTACCAACGCGTGGCAGCGCGCCAGACGCGAACGTTTTCCCAACATTTGGGATCTTTGGCCTATAAATACCTACCTTTGGCCTTTGTATTCCTCACCTTTTGTAAACATTCTTTCCTCTCTTTTATCTTCTCTAATCCTCTAAGTCTAAACATCAAAGTGTTCTCATCTTCTCATCCCATCATTCTATTAAAGTGAACACGTCTCCACAAGAGAGCCACACAAGTACCTAATTCATACTTGTGTGTTTTTTCGAGGGTCTTCTTTCTCATACCCTTTCTTTATAATCGAGTCTCTAGGCTAGGTTAGGACTTGGTTCAACAATTTATCTTTTATTTTAATTGAATTGTAAGGGAGTCTTGTATCAGTGGGATCAAGCCTAGATCATTGGGGATCTAGTTAAGGTTTGGTAAGCTTCCAAGGGGAAGTCTTAATTAGTTACGGGTTAAGTCGAATCACAGGTTCTTAAGGTGGATTTCGAGGGCAAAAGTCCATAGGTAGTAACTCTTCTTTTTGAGCGTCTATCTTTGTGCATATCGGTGGAGTTAAATTGTAATACGATTTATAGTTCACCATAAGGATTATACTATTATAGCATAGGTGTCCTGGATTCGTAAATGGACGCATGAAAGGACTAAACCCCCCTTCCCGAACTAGTATATATCGTGGTGTCTTTCTCTCTCTTTATCTCTATCAACTTGTTGATTCTTTGCTAAGTAGATCATCACACCACTTGGCTCTTTCAAGACTTGAAGTTTTATAAACTTTGAAGAAGTCAAGAAAACCGTATCCACCCCCCTCTATGGTTCTACACATAAAACAAAAAATAGATGAAAATTGATGAAAACAGATAAAAACGCATATAAATAGATGAAAACAGATTAAAAAAAGTATAAACCGGATGAAAACGGTTACAAACGGATGAAAACATATGAAATCGGATAAAAACGTATAGAAACGGTTAGAAAAGGATGAAAATGTGTTAAAACGAATGGAAACAAATGAAAACGTATACAAATGTATGTAAACGTCTAAACCAATAATTTTAAACATTATTACAAACGACCATTAAAATGGACGGTGGAGGATGACACGAGATATTAGGGTTAGAATGGTGTATCTTTTATGTTTTGTAGATCTCGTCTGTTTTGTTTGAGAAAAATGAGAAAGAAAGAAGTGAGAAGAGTATAATGGTTTTTTCAATTTTTTAGTTAAAATTTAGAGAATGAGAATTTTACTTTTTTTAATATTGTTGGAAAAAAGTATGACTAAACGGATTTTTAATTTTTTTCCTTTTCATATGAAAAATTACCTAAAAAAATGGGAATTTTTTCATCAACTAAACGCCCCCTAATTAATTTAACTATAAAACTATACCTGATGAACAAAGAAAGAAAGCTTTTCGTACTTAAAGCATAAGAAAGGTACAAAAGTTGTTATCAAAAAACCCAACTTATGACGTACCTTTAACTATTGAGGATGACATTCCACAAAGATTTAAAATTGATAACAAAAAAGATGATTTTGAAGATGCTAAAGGTGTTGAAAACTCTGACAATGTGTCATAATTTATTACAAATGATTCTACAATGAATGAGCGGGATGTTCTTGATGAAGGAGCAGGATGTAGTGAACCACATATTTTAAATGTAAAAGAATCTATAGTAGAATCATAAGCTATTATTGTTGAAAAAGAAGAGAATAAGAAAGAAGATAATGTAAAGGAAAGGAAAGTAGAAAATGTGTAGTCTAGTATTGTTGAAATAGAGGATGAGAAAGAAGACAATGTAGACATAAGAACAGAAGAAGCAGAAGAAGAAATTATTTGAGGAAAAATAAATGAAGATGATAATGAACCCAATAAAGTGAATGTGCATGTTGCAGAGCAGAAATCCACTGAAAGACGGTTGAATATTTGAAAAGAACCTCCATCTCAACCTAAGAGGGAATAGGAACCAGTGGTAACTGAAGAGATTCAGCCTGAACAATCTAAACCAACTGAAGTACCAATCAAAGTACCTCAAGTCATTCAGGCCATACCATTTAGATGCCATTGCAACTTTAATCCGAACAACAACTAAAGTCCCCCTTACTAAATCATATGCAATTCTTGAAGTCACACCTATTTCAGGTAACATTGTAGACACTGAAGCTAGTGGATCATTATTCAGCATAGCTAAGCCTGACAAAGGCAAGGGGATAGGTAAGGAGAGTGATGAATTTCCTTAAAAGTTGATACAATAATCAAGAAAATTTCACGCTGATTCGAATTTGAATGAATAAGATGAAATGGATTGATAATACAACGTTTGATGTTACATATATTCAAGATTTTGCTTATGTTCCATTTATTGATGAATGTTTTAACAAGACTGTTGTTGCTGAAGAATTTTGTGGTGTTATTAGACATTATGTTGATACAGTAGAATCATCAAGTGTTATTGTCGAACAAAAAATGGATTATGTTGAAAAAGAACAAGGAAAGATGGATTTCTTAGATAATACATATGAGGAAAAAAAGAAGGAAATTTGAATGCAGTATAAAAACAGAAGGAAATAGATGTAAATTAGATTTTGAAGGAGAAGATTCTTATCATCAATTTGGTATGAATGAAAAATTTACATCTTCATATTGATATAATTGTTATGAAAACATTGTAGAACCATAAAGGGGGTAAATATGGTTTTCTTGACTTCTTTGAAGTTCATAAAACTTCAAGTCTCGAAAGAGCCGAGTGGTGTACTAATCTACTTTGCAATAAGAACAATAAGTAGATAGAGAGAAGAAGAGAGAAGAAGAGACACCATGACATATACTAGTTCAGGAAGAGGGGTTTAGTCCTTCCGTACGTCCAGTTGTGAATCCACGACTCCGATACTACACTAGTATAATCCTTATGGTGGACTATAAACCGTATTACAATTTAACTCTACCGGCTTTCAATAAAGATCAACGCTCACAAAGAAGAGTTACTACCTATGGTATTCTGCCCTCAGAATCCACCCCTAAGAACCTGTGATTCGACTTAACCTATAACTCTAAAAGCCTTCCCCTTGGAATCTTTTCAAAACCCCAATTAGATCCCCAATGATCTAGGCTTGATCCGACGGATACAAGACTTCCCTTACAACTCGATTGAATAAAAAGATAGATGGTTAAACCAAGTCCTAACCTGTGGTATATCCTATATCATAACACGGGTTCGATTCTTGGATCGGGCTAGTTTCTAGAGAGAGAAACACTTGAGAGAGAAATTCTAGAGAGAGAAAGTGTTTTCTTTTGTAAAATGAATTATGACTAGCTTGCCTCTTCCAAAGTTGGAAGAGGCTATATATAGTACTTACAATATACCGGGTATTTGTACCCGACTTAAAACCGAAAAACGTACTATTAACTATTAAACTACGAGCTATATAAAACAGTAAAATACACGGGGTGACCGAGTCTTTTTCTAATATCTAACAATCTCCCCCTAAGGGAGGTCACCCTTACATATGGCAGCGGAAGCTATTCAGAGGGTATTACTTCAAGGGTTACAACAGTCATAATCATAGAAAACGACATCAATGGTCGTTTTGAAAAATCAGTTTTCATTCATTATTTCTTCAAAATTTTTACAACGAGAGGTTTCAGTATCTAAAATACACATTTGAAATGATAACGGTTTTTCCATCATCTCGTGTCCTGGTCACTCCGTGCCATTAGTTTACATGGAGAGTAAATCATGATAAAAGTAACAAATGGTTGAGGAAATCCATAGTTTAGTAATATATTTTGAATGCAAATGCGATATTTGGGTTACGTTGATATACACCCTGTTTGAAACATAAAATAGTATTGCCATTAGCTCATGAATCCGATTGCACTTAGGTTATAATGATTTACTATTGCCCCTGCCGGGCACCTTGCCGAAATTACCGCGTGGTTTCTAATGATGTGAATTGGTTATCGTTATGAATACACATGGGGAGTCCAACCAATATATATTTTCTCAACTTAGCGCGTACTACACGAGAGTAATTACGGTTCATGATTATGGGGACTTAAAGGAAAAGTAGTTACTTCGGCAATAGTAAATTGAAATAGCATGCAACAATTAATTTCATTCTGTTTTATAGCATGTATCTCCCTCGCGGGTTTATAAAAAGGATTGAAATTAGAGGTTATGAACTCACCTGAACAGTTATTAGGAATTTGATAGCTAATGTATAGGGAATGAAGATAACGGTTCAACACGGCCAATAATGACAAAAAGGACAAACCTGGGTTAATATATGGCTAAGTCTTAGTTTGATTGTATATTATAATGTTTGATATCGTTGTTGGTTTTGATATAAAAAATTATCTAACACGTTCGGGACATCATAGTTTAGAAGTACATTTAGTTAATCCGTGTTGTGGAGCTTAGGGAACTTTAAATCGTAACTAACAACTCTGACAAAACGTTACCAGTACCAAGATGAAATTTCTTAATTGAATCTCCATAGTATTGTGGTATGATATAGTTTCCGGGACATGTTTTTTGACAGAACTTCGATTTGATGAATGATGTTATAGTTAGATTATAGCTAGTTTTAAGCATTTTTTAAATATCTGGAGATGTTATGACGAAGGAGAGTTAAAATTAAGTTATTTGTCTGTAATGTTTGAATTTGATTTTACTTTTTTTTCTATATGTTACATTTTTTAAACATCGGGGTTTGAAAACTTACAGTTAGACCCTTGCGGGTTTGCATTTTTCGACTTTGGTCTTCAACTTTTATTGATATACACAATTAAAACCTTATACTTTATAAAGTGAATTATAGATCCCTATAGTTATAAATTTGTTAAAATGATCCATTTTAGTAACTTTTAGTTATAAGTTTATGAAATTTACGGATATATACCCTTGCATGGATTATAATTACAAAACATGTCCAAATTGCCATGCAAGTCTTTATTTTAACATTTCAATAGTCATTTATAAGTTATAATTATTCTAAAGATGAAGTTTTAACCACAATCCATAAGTTTATTTAACGATTCGTTTACGTTAAAAGGTTAAAAGGTGTCAAATTAGGGTTTCAAAATGAAACGCTACGGGTTTTAAGGTCAAATCATCTTATGAATTATTAAAAGCACCTTATTTTATCATTATTATTAGCTTTTTAGAGTTGATTATAACATAATTTTACAGTTTAACCATTGTTTAATGTAAAAACATGAAATTAGGGTTTCGGGGTGTCGATTTTGGATCAAAAAGGCATAACACTAAAGGTTTTTTGAGATTCAAGCTTTTATATTATGATTTTAGTAAGATCATATGAACATTATGGGACGTTACATGAGCAGGAAGATAAGCTTGAATATAGACCTGGTTTATGTTTAGCTTGGAAACGGGTCAGAATCGGGACTTTCGGCTTCGTACGGCTAGAGTAACGACTTCCGGGCTTCGTTTCTTGGTTTCTTTTGCCTACCTTTCTATACTTGAGACTCTTAAGAGTTATTAGAATTCATATGGAGCAAGGAGTTGTTTAACTATGAAGGGTTATAGAGGAGGAAGTGGGGGAAGAAGAGATATGAAACTTTATGCCCCTATTTATACACAATTTGAAGTAGCAAGGAGTAAGCAAGGGTTATGATCTGGTCTTGACACATAGAGGGTCTAGTTAAGGAGGTGTATAAGCTAGAAAATGAAGTGTGGAGGTCTAGGAAACTAGGTTGAAGGATGTGGCTTCATCCTTTGCTGCCGCGGCTGAAGAGAAGAAAAAGAAGGCCATGTGCTTCTCAAATTTGAACAAGGGCTTGTCTAAGTAGGTGATTAAGCTGCTTGAAGGTTTCTCGAAGAGTTCTTGGGTGGTTCGTTTGAACATGGTAGCAAATTAGAGGGTGTTAAAAGGTCATAGAAGATAACGGGTCTATTTTGGTTCACGGGTTCTTCAAAGGTTTTAACATGTACTTAGTGTTATAAATGATTAAGAATGATGAAATAAGGTTGTTAGGTCTTGGTATTAAGTAATTAGCAACGATTAATAATTCAGTTTGGGTTAAAACAGATTAGAATTAAAGAAATGGGAGTACGGGTTCGACTAGGGCTCGTTTAGGGTTTTCTTGACTTTCTTGGCTTATATTTTGCATACTCTTGATTAGGAAAGAGTAGAATACAATTCCTAGGTCTTTTATAAGTGTTATCCAATGAATTTGGTCATTGGTTTAAGTTAAAATGGTTGAAATTGAGAAAACGGTGTTCAAAGTTACATTTAGGGCAGTAATTAGGGTTTTCTAAAGATTCGTTAGGGTTTTCTTAGGCTTTGATTTCTTGTACATTGCATCTTAATGATAGATAATGATTTGTAACTTTTTTTATGAGTTTATAATTGGCCTTGGTTCATTATTTGGATTAGAATAGTTAAAAAGAGTAAAGGTGTATAAATGACCAATTAGGTAATTTAGGGTTTTAGGTTTTGTTTTAGTACAAGTGAGTAAAATGATGAGTATGATCGGAAATAATGATTGAATAGGGATTGATATGATTTATAAAATAAGTTTTTACAACTTATTTTTTAGTGTTGGTTTGGGTTATTCAATGGATAAAAGCCAATTACAGGTCATGGTTTATAAACTAGCTCGGTTAGTTTTAGTCTTAGGGTTTTGAGTGTAAAAATGGATGTATCGAAGCTTTTGAATAGTATATTTAGGATTTTACATCTTATAAAATGAGTTATTGTTGTTAGCTTGTCAAATGTGATACTGTGAAGAGATGTAATAAAAAATGGAGGTAAATTTGGCTACTTTAGTGATCATGATTAATGACTTTGTACATTGAGCTTTTAGGAGATTGTATTTGACTTGAAGAGATTTATATTTCAAATGAGATGATATATTTATTGTACTTATGCTTAGTAGCTTGTGTATTCACTTTAGAGTTAACCCTTCCATTAAGGTTAGGGTTTAGGCATCGATTAAGGTTTTAAAGCCATTTTGATATGATGTTGCAAAATGGGTAGCCATTATTGGGAGATAATGTACCTTGTAATATGTTATTATGATATGACTTTGTGATGTTATGATGTTTGCTTGACATATATGAGGATTGGATTGCCTCGTCACGGTTGTTCCGAGTCTGTTAACTTGATCGTTATACAGGTTATATTGCATGTATTGAGTTTATTGGCAAAAGTAATGTAATGTTATAAGCGAAAAATATTCCATGTTATAGGTGAGTTCTTATATAATTGTTAGATTGTACATCATCTAACTAAATAGATAGATATTTAATTTATGATAATTGTGGGTTAGTTATATGCTGACAAACGCGTAGCGCTTGATCGGTGCGTGCCAGAAATTTCCATAAAGTTGTTTTCTTTGAGGGACTTTGGCGTTAATAATACCAGCACTTTTAACCACAAGTGTACTTCTCGATATGCCCTTTCAATTCATTCTTTAGTCAAGTCAACACATAACTCAATATGCCTTTTTGTTAAACGTTTGTGAAGTATTAAAAGCGTTTTGCTTATCTGATAATGTAAAGAGAGAAGGATTACAGAAAGGGGTTATGTGGGTATTTCTCAAAGTGTTAATAGCTAGGTGTGATCCAACTAAAAGATTTTAAATTAGATAGTTTAGGTAAGAGAATATTTTAGAATTTTCTTTGGCTTAGGAGAGAAAGGGGAGAAGAATTTGGATTTTAAATTTCAATTGAATTAACACAACAGTTGGATAAGATAAGTATAGGTTGTGTGTTAACATCCGTGATTTAATTAGGTTAGTGATACCTTTAGAAATGGCTAAGAGTTCATTTTATGTGATTTCTTGTGTGCTATGTGTAATATATGTGTGCTAAGTGGTTTGAATGGGTGCATGATATCATTTTGAGGTGTATGATCATCTCATTTTGAGTGCGTTTCTGTTTGGTGATGAGTATTCCATTTGTTCACGTATAGTGATAATGGAAAAGAAAGGCGTATTGCATGCAATGCTACGTCAATAGTTGGATGATTTTGTGTTAAGCATTTATGGGAAATATATCATGTTGGAAATAAGATAAGTGGGTGAAATATGGAAGTTTGTAGCAAACTTTCTAAATATAAAAAGTGAAATGTGAAATGAAAAGTTATTTTTAGAAAGTTTAGTAAGTAGCATTTATGTAAAAAGGTTTACCCAAATTAGCTTAGGTTTTTATGAGAACTTAAGGTAATAAAGATAATTCGTAAATTAATAATTAAATAAAAAAAAAAATATAAATAAAGGGGTGTTCAACCGGATAGGGGAAAAAAGGAAACAATTTGATTACAATTAGGATTATATTGGTATAAATACAAAACCAATAAAACTCTAAATAAATTTTTCTCTCCTTCTCCCCTTGTGATCGGCCGAACCCTCAAGAAGAAGAAAAAAAGATTTTTTTTAATCAAGAACAAATTGGTGATTTAGTGTTCAAGAATCAAGGTTTAGGTATGTTTGTTAACCCTAGTTGTTTAGTTTTCTTTAAATCGTGTAACAATTAATATGATGGATCTAGGGTTTACATAAAATACAAATTATATATGAACTTTAATGATGGTATGATGATTAGGGTTAGTTTAGGGTTATGATCATGGATGTTGCATTTTAAAGTTTGCGTTAGAACATGATTTATAGTTGAGCAAAACTTAGGGTTGTGTTCAACTGATGATATCTAGATGTTAGAAACGTGTTTTGATATGATTCCAGTGCCTAAATTGTAGTTCAATGAGTCTATTTTTCAAAAAGTCTGGCCTTGAATAATTTGGAGTTCTGGAAGTTGGTTAAATATTGGTTACAAGAAAAGTTATCAAGATTGTGAATACGGGTCAGAATTAGGTCATGTTTAGGAGGGTAAAACCCTAACATAAAAGTGGAATTAAGGTTATCCAATCTACAGTGATTAGGTTCTATATGTATATAAAGAAACCCTAGAAGGATAGCTTCTGATTGTGTGTCTAAGTAGGGTAATTAGGGCCATACATTTTAGTGTGCAATCAGATCCGAATTGGGACAATTTTGAAGTTGGATTTTATTTGGGATAGTTGCACATGTAATGAGTAGTTTAGAATCACAAGGTAGTTAGTAAACTCATAAATAAACTTAGGTGATTTTTGATATAATTTATGAAGGACAGCAAGTAAGGGTTTTGAGTTAGTAATGATACACTAAAATTCTGCATTTTTGAATAAAAAGTAGTTAACTAGTGTAATGTGTTAATGAGGTGGTTGAGGTTGGGCATGGTGTAGGGGTGACCCATGATGGTTAATCACACCCTTATACATCCATCATATGTGTGTTACATGGGCTAGAGCTTTTAGCTTTGTCATGTGTAACCGTGTTTATTTATTTGTATAGTTGCATGATAGGAATTGGAAGCTGCGTTTTGAGCATTCAGGTGAGTTACATAGTCCCACTTTTTATTATGTTATAAACTTGGGATGGAAATGATGCAAGTGTTGAAATGAGTTTTGATTCCTGTGATTATGTGTTAGTGTAAATACATGGACTATTATGTGACTAATATGCATTATGTGCTACATGTTATGTGATGTGATATTGATGTGTGGCCTAGTCAGGAGGGTTACTTGCGGGTATCCATGGCCTGAGCTAGAGGGAAAGAGATTTGGTATGATCCTAGAGCGATTGTGGTCATCTGCTTGGTGTTTGAGTGATTGATTGGATTGAATTTCATGTTAGCTTGTATGTTAGTTAGCATAATTGTCATGCAAATGTATTGTTTTATAATCATAGTAATTGGTTAAATTGTTTTGGAAACTAATTGGATATGAGTGCCTGAAAACCTATGTTTCTCACCAACTATTGTGTTGACGTATAAGCATCATTTTTAGGTATTCAGCAGGATGAGAGTAAAGTTAGGAAAAGTGGCTAGATGGACCGTAGGCAGCTGGCAAAGTTTAGTTATCTAGATTTCGTTATTTGTTTTGGATGATGAATGTTATTTGTTTTGCTTTGTTAGAAAGTATGAATGTTTGCATGTCATGATGTTTGCATGAACTGCTTTCATTTTAATGTCAGACGCCTTTTGGATTTTGTTGATGTGTTTGGGTATTTTCATGGCACTGCGTGTCTGTACCTTGTATTTTATGCATGATTTAGTTTCTCTATATAGACGTCAATGTGTTGTGATGAGTCCCTTTCTCGTCGCGCCTCGCATTTCCGCCTTGGCGGGATATGACAGATTCATATCAGAGCCTTTGGTTATAGATAAGTAGGTGGTTGAGCCTATACTATAACCTAGGGGTCCTTCATATAGATGCATTTAGGACTTAAGTGTTTATTTTTATAACTGCTATGCTTCCCCTCTATTTTGCGTAGCTTTTATATTTCCTATTTTGTTAAGTTATCGTCTTAGTTTTGTTGCCTACCCATAGCTGATTTAGTGTGTATTGCATTGTTATTAGTTAGCTATGCCTTCCCATTTACATAAGAAGTTCCGTTGGGGAACCGTCTTTGCAACCGGGCGTAGGAGTTTCATTGAGCCAGGGACAGGACTTTGGATGAAGAGATAAATCGTAGGACTTAAGTTCCAATTGGCCTTTACCCATGCCATATTGAAGAGAAGATGACCCTAAAGGAGGTTAAGGGAGAGTCAGTCATGGAATGGAAGACAAAGGTGACAACCAAGGAGGGCGTTGTCATTTAGTTTCCTGGAAATTTTTATGGATACAAGTTAGCAACAGAAGAAGAAGTAGAGGAGAATGAAGGGTTGAAGGAAGTTTGGGAAAAGATAGAGTATGTGATATCAGACAGCGACTCGGATCTTCAATCCACAGCTAGTAGTTAATCTTAGGGCATCCTCTTTGTCATCTATTTTAGGTTTATTTGTCGGTCATTAGTCGGAACCATGTTTTAGGAAATTGTTATTTTCGAATATTGGATATTGATTTAGTATTTTATGAAATGGATGAAGTTATGGTTGAAATTTTTCCTTATGTGCTGTTATGTGATTAAATGAATCGTATGTGAATGTCGTGTTAAACTAAGAAGTGTCGTCATAGGAGGAGTACGTTTGTGCTAGGGAGCCTCTATAATTATGGTGACTAACATAATTATTCATGCGCCCTAGCACAAGTGGACTTGCAAGTATGATTACATTCATTAGTGTTGACACATTAGTGTATAGTATTATGATAGTAGTACGTATATATATGTACTATTATAGAAGTATAGGATCGAAGTTAGTCTTCTCTCGTTTAATGTATATTACTCCTTTCCTTTATAGAAACATGGTTCGAACTTCACGTCAAAACCCAACCCCGGAAGCGAGCCCAGAACCCAATCCCGACATTGCTACAATAATTGCGCAGTAGCTGCAAAATATCCTTCCTCAGATCGTCACTCAAGTGACTGCTAATGTGAACAAGGCAAATGGAGAAAATGGAAATGGTAGGAACAATGGATGTTCCTATAAGAATTTCACTACTTATAACCCTAAGGAGTTTGATGGAAAGGGTGATGCAGTAGCACTCACCCGTTGGATAGAAAAGATGGAGTTGGTGTTTGATAACAGTGGTTGTACTACGAACCAGAGAGTGAGGTATGCTGCTAGCTGTTTTGTGAATAAATCTTTGACTTGGTGGAATACACAAGTCCAAGCGAGATGTCGGGAAGCTGCAATTGGTATGAGTTGGAACGATTTTAAAGCGTTGCTTGTAGAGTTCTGTCCAAGCAACGAGATGGAGAAACTGGAGAATGAGTTTTGGAACCACACTATGGTAGGAGCCAAACATGTCACCTACACTGACAAGTTTCATGAACTAGCCAAACTAGTTCCTCACTTGGTTACTCCTGAATCTTCACGAATCAAGAGGTACATGCATGGGTTGGCACCTCAAATCCATATTATGCTTCGGGCAAACCAGCCAACTACTATTCAGAGTGCTATCTTGACGGCTGGAATACTCATTGACGAGGCTGTCTGTTGTGGGACATTAACTAAGGGAAATGATAAGAGGAAAGAGATGGAGGAAACAAGTAAGCAAGGGAGTACCTGGAAAGACAATAAGAGATCTAAGATTGGATTGCGGTTTGTGGCTACAGTTCCTCCCAAGAATGACAATGGGAACACCTACCTTAAGTATGCTAAGTGTTTTACTTTCCACCCAGAGAATGCACCTTATAAGCTGTGCTATAACTGCCAGAAACCGAGTCATTTTGCGAGACAGTGTTGGGCACCTATTAGGCAAGTGGCGCCTGTAAATGCGATGAAGATGGGGGAAGAATCAGAGTGCATGCTATGAATGTAGGAGTCTTGACCATCTTCACTATGATTGCCCCAAGTGGAATGATAAGTGTAAAATACACATATCCATTTATACTTAAAATAACCCAATTAAACCCAAAACAGACCAAAAATGGCAAAAATATGCTTGTATTTGTGTTTTGTATGTGCAGGTACGGATAAGTCAAAAATCACAAGAAAACAGTCAAAAACAAGCAAGCACGGACACGAGAATCAGAAGAGTACAAAGCCAAAGCCAGAAAAACCCAAATCCTTAGCCCACTTCTCTTTTATAAAGCCACAAGGGCCAATCTTGCACCTTCCTAAAGTTATTTATAACTTGAAAAAGAAGAAAAGAAAGAGAGGGACCAAATGTGCAAACTCCCCAAAGTCTAACAGTTTTAACTGTCACAATTTGGGCGCCAACCCATTTTTACTGTTCATCGTCACTCCCGTTTCACCATCCAGGGTAAATCAAAGGGGTTTTCCAAATTAAAGGGTG